>JAUCMT010000103.1:1433745-1449029 GCA_032357475.1 Enteromius thamalakanensis
TGGCAAAAGTAGTTTAACTTCATCTAATCTATTTTTTTTTTTTATTGAACCAACTTTAAATCAATGCTACCTTAGTGATAAAAAATGTCATTCAAACAGATAGGCATGCATAATTGTGCAATTATTTATATAACAATTGTTCCAAACCAATTTGGCAGCAAATACAAACATCATAACAAATAACAAAAGGTGTCGAGAGTGTGTGTGTATTGAAATCCGAATGCATGCATATGTTTAACTCAGTGCAGCTTAAACCAAAGGACAAATAACATTATTATAAACTACTCTAAACAGTACCAACATGGCAAAAAAAGACAGTTGTCTCAGTCAGCGCACTACTTGATCAATAAAAGCTATTTGATTGTGAAAATAGCGACGCTACCAACACGCTACTGAGAAATGTAGTTTAACTAGTACAAGTAGTGACGCTGCTGCCCATCACTGGTTTTAGCTAACGATCCATCTCAAAAGATCCATTTGTTTACTATTCAGACATTCATGAGAGATACAGTAGGTTTAATCCTTCATGATTTCCAGCACATAATGAGTTAAATGTACTATAATGTGATGTACTGTATGACTTCAGAAGAGAAATAAGCCTGGTTTCTGTCAACAGCCCACTGTTATTACAGCACATGTAAAACAATGATCAAGATATTAACATAAACATTCACCTTTTGTGTTCCAAAGATCAAGACCAGTAAAAAAAATAATTTCTGCTGATCTTTTACTCAAAGTCAAAAAATCCGCTCAGTCTTACCTTCCAGAATGACCTCCTTGCCAGTTTTCTTGAGGGCCTGAACAGCCTCGTCATGAGTGGCCTCTCTGAGGTCGCAGCCGTTCACGGACAGAATTGCGTCGCCCACGTAAAGAGCCTCCGTCTGGTCCGCTGCCAGTCCTTTGAAGATCTTTGAGATAAGGATTGGCATCTTATTCTCTTTTCCGCCTATAAACATATTAACACATGTGTTGAAAACACAAAGATGAAGGAGTCATGAGATGTTGCAGAAAAGAACATTATTGTGTGTATTTGAATTAATGAAATGTGTTTATGCAGTTTAAGTTTTAAAAAGTAGGGTGTACTCTGAAACTAAAACAAAAAGCATTGGCTGCTTCCAGTGGAGACAGAATTACTGATTATCATGACATGTCTTTTTACACAACGCCTCGTAAACATAACACCATGTCTGCATTAGCTATCAGCGAAACAACAAACAAGCACTACCCTTCACTTCAACTTACGTTTGAATAGTAAGTAGCAGCTTTTTTTAATAAGAAAACATAACTTACTTAAAGGTTGTAAGTCAGAAGACTGTTCTTGCAGAGGTAGAATTGCCTCTCTTTCTAGTCCTATGCACAGCCATCATAGACTGCTCTGTCAGGTTCAGGAATCAGTCCTCCGTAAATGTGCTGAACACACTCAAATATTTGTGTTCAACTGTTCTGGAACAGTAATTTTAGCACTGATTTGTGCTGTTGTGTCCTCTTTTGGAACCACAAAGTAGCTTCACTTTCACAATGAAACACAGCGTCTCCAGAACATGGCACCTGCAGCAACACTACTGCAGCAACACTTCTTACTTTGCGTAAACATTTGGGCAGTGTTTGAAAACAAACCCACTCTGTGACATGTTTTTTAGGGGGGTGTGGACAAGTCATTTTGTTATTAAACATTAAGAATTTATCTTTCTTTTCTCATTTTTGAACTTGTCTTCGCAACTTTAGGGACCAGCTTGTAACACTCCAAAAAGAAAGGAAATCTAACCTAAGTATGCAATGTGCAATTTTAAAGATGTATTTGATGAACTTTTTTATGTTTTTACTCTTAATGCAGTATGAACGCCTATGCTGACTAGACTCATTCTTTTTTGAATCACGTGGCGACACAGAAGAGCAATCTGTGGTGTTGAAATTATGAAGAAACCTGCAAACGTGCAGATACTATAGTCACTTCCTTTCGAAGTTCTGCATTAAAACAGAGGGAACTACTCAAATAGCTTCTTTCCGTAAAACTGTTACAGATATCTGATCCACTGGGTTGCATGGCATGCTGCTACTGAGAAATATAGATAAAGAAGGTAGCCATTTCTTTCTTATATTTGTACTGATACTGAGATGACACGAGAGATCACTCGTTTAGACTCTGTTCAAAGCACTCCCCATCAGCAGCTGGGTCAGCTAACTCGCATGGCGGAGGAAATGAAACAGTCCATGCTTTCGCTGCAAGCCTCCATGCAGTCGCTGAAGTCAGCCATTGCAGCCATGACACCACTACCCTCTTCATCCAGTGCCAGAACAATATGATGGAGCGCCCGGGTTTTTTTTAATGCAGTGCACTTTGTACATCTCAAGGCAACCTGGAACTTTTACTGATGAAGATAGCAAGGTGGCACTTGTTACGTCTCTGCTGACTGGGAGAGCACTGGGCTACGGCTCTTTGAGAAGGACAAGGTATGTCTTTCCTTAGTTATGCTGATTTTATGAGGCGTTTTCGGGAGGTGTTTGACCACTCCATTGATGGCAGAGACCCTAGCGAGGAAATTTTAAGCTTAAAGCAGGGAGCCTCTGAAAGCTCTTTACCGAAAAGCCCTCAGCCGTGAACTACAATCGGAGCTCGCCTGCCGCGACGAGGGAAGGTCTCTTGAAGAATTTATGGAGCTGGCGATCCAGCTGGATAACCTGATCCGATCCAGACGCCTCCGCCCAGCAGCTTCACCCTGACTGTTTGCTCCACTCACCTCACAGCCCAACCCAGAACCGATGCAAATTGGAAAGACCCATCTATCTGAGGATGAGCGCTCGAAACGGATCCGGGACAACCTGTGCCTGTACTGCGGCCAACCGGTACTGGTTTCTCGGAGCATACACTATCCTTACCATTAACTGTAGTGGTTAATGGAGAAAGTGTTCAGACCACTGCTTTTATTGATTAGGGGGCAGAGGGAAACTTTATAGATGAGAACTATGCTAAGCACCTACATCTTCCTCTACTTTCATGTGGGCCACGTGTGGCGGTCGCAGCCCTAGACGGTCGTCCCCTGGGGTCCAGAGAAGCCACCTGCACCACCCAGGACCTGCAGCTTCACGTCGGTCCCATGCATTCTGAAACCATCCGGTTCTTCACCATCAATTCACCCAAACATACCATCATCCTAGTCCTGCCCTGGCTAGACCTCCACAACCCTGACATTTCCTGGACAGATCGACAGATCCTCCGTTGGTCGTCTCGCTGTCAGGCTCGCTGTCTCCGGCCTCTCCAAACCCCAGTCAGTCAGCCACCACGATCTCAAACCAAGGACTGTACTTCTAAGGAGGATTTCAGCATGCTACCCGTGGAGTACCATGACCTCAAAGAGGCTTTCAGCAGAGAATGGGTTTCACAACTACCCCCTCATTGCACCACGGACTGTGCCATACAACTGCTACCAGGAGCGGTACCACCCAAAGGCCGAATCTTTCAGAGATCAGAGACAGAAAGCATGACCAAGTACATACAAGAGGAGTTACCCAAGGGGTTCATCCGAACATCCACATCACCTGCCTCAGCTGGCTTCTTTTTTGTAAACACCCCTGCATCGACTACAGAGGATTAAATGAAGTCACCGTGAAGTACCGTTATCCCCTTCCTCTGGTCCCATCCGCCCTTGAGCAACTACGTAAGGCAAGATTCTTCACTAAGCTTGATCTACGTAGTGCATACAATCTCGTACGGATCCGCGAAGGCGATGAATGGAAGACGGCATTTTCCACCACCACTGGCCATTATAAGTATCAAGTCATGCCCTTCGGGTTATCCAACAGTCAAGCCGTTTTCCAGTCACTGATCAATGATGTTTTCCGAGAGGAATTGAACAGATCCGTCATAGTTTACATTGACGATATTTTAATATACTCTAAAACCTATCAACAACACATTCAGCACGTCAGGCAAGTTCTTCATCGTCTAATCCAGAACAAACTCTATGCCAAATTAATTTCATCAGTCTAAAATCTCATTTCTGGGATATGTGATCGGACAGGAGGGCACGACCATGGATGAAAGCAAGGTAACTGCCGTTGTAAACTGGCGACGACCTAAGACAGTGAAGGAACTACAAAGATTCTTGGGGTTTACAAACTTTTATCAGAGATTTATTTGGAAATTTTAGTCAAACCGCAGCCCCCCTTACTTCCATGACCCGTAAGGGGACCTCCCTGCTCCAATGGAACGCTCAAAGTGACCAAGCCTTCCACGAGTTCAAAACTAGATTCACTTCTGCGCCCATCCTGAAACACCCAGATCCTGAAAAGGAGTTCATCGTGGAAGTAGATGCTTCTAGTACCGGCATCGAAGCTATACTCTCCCAACGCCACGGCCACCAAGGTAAACTCTTTCCATGTGCCTTTTTCTCAAGGAAACTGAATCCGGCAGGACAAAATTATGACGTGGGCGATCGTGAACAGTTGGCTATGAAGGCGGACCTAGAGGAATGGCGACACTGGCTAGAGGGCGCAACTCATCCGTTTCTGGTCCTCACTGATCACAGGAACCTTGAATACATCAAAGGAGCCAAACGGTTAAATTCACAACAGGCAAGATGGTCCCTGTTCTTCGCCCGATTTCACTTCACTATCACTTACCGACGAGGCTCAAAGAACGGTAAAGCAGACGCCCTTTCACGTCAACACGAGGCAGACACAATAACAGGTCCTTCAGAGCCCATTATACCAGCACTACGCATAGTAGCTCCCATTTAGTGGGACATAATGTCTGAAATTGCAGAGGCCCAGTCCCAAGACCCTCTGTTACAGGGCGGTCCTCTGTGCCGCTGTCCGGCCGCCATCAGTGGGAACCCTCGCCGGAATATTAGTTCCCACCCGGACCTGTTTTGCACGAACACCCGCTAGGATTTCCATCACAGGTGTTGTTGTTTTTTTTGAAGTTTACAATCGATAAAATTGTAGTTTACATTTTTACAAAAAAAATAGCTTAAAATATATGCAAATTAATTACAAATTAAACATAAAATACTACATAATTTATGCTGGTCTGATGACGTTACATTAAGACCTTTTTTAAGACAAAGTAAAGAAAATTTAAGTAACATATTGCATTGCATTATTTTACATATCTTCATTTTGGATCTCAAGTAAATATTTTTTATTTGATTTGAAAATGGTGATACATTTGTATTAGAAAAGAAAAGAAAAGAAAATATTTTGTATGTGCATTAGAAAATATGATAAAAAAATAACATGCAACGTTTTATGACATGTCTTTATCAAACTGAACACTTTCTGCTCTGATTAAGACCTTTTTAGGGCCTTAGTTTATGGAAAGGTCAATAAAGACTTCTTATGACCCAAAAAAACTATAATTGGTATAATTTTGCATAAAATTGTATAATTGGTAACAAATTTTACAAATTTACAATAATTTACAATCGCTTTTGCAAATCACAAGACAATAGACAAGTGGACATATCAAAAAGTTAAAGAATATTGTATTTTTCAACAGATTTTGTCTTCCGGGCAAAGATCAAGGCGGAGTCTGAGACAACCAATCAAGACTGAGAAATAAATGTATTCCTATTTTAAGGTCTTGTAACTCATTATCTCCTTTGGAAATCAATGCAAACTTGTTTTATTTACAGACTTCACACAGCAAGTAAAGGGTGATAACATCAAAATGAGGCAAAGTTCTGCATTTCTCTTCATTTTGAACTGCTGTGTCCTCACAACCCTGACCGATGGAGTTTCTTTAGGTAATTCCACCATTTATTACCCTTTCGGATACTTTGGCCATCTGAAGGTGCTGTGCGATAGGATGGGCTACAGGAAAACACCTTCACCATTACCCCACAACGCTGTCAATCTGGATATTTCTTACAATGCTATCCATCAGATCGCCAAGGGGGATTTCATCGAGACAATTGAAAAAATGCTGTCATCATTTACTAATCCTTAAATTGTTTCAAATCTGTATGAATTTCTTTCGTCTGCCAAACACAAATGAATATATTTTGAAGAAAGTTTGTAACCAGGCTGTTTAAGTTCACCACTGACTTCAATAGTATTTTTTTTTTACTATGGAAGTCAATGGTGTCCAAAATAAATTAAAAAAGCCTGGTTGTGTTCTGCAGGAAAGATTTGAACTACTAAACACAAAGATGAAGGTTTAAATTCACCATCATCTAAAAAAAGAATGCAATGTGGAATTTAAAAGACGTATTTGATAAATTTCCATTTACTCTTGATGCAGCAAAAATGCGGATAACCAGCATTTTTTAAATCATGTGCAGACAAAGCAAAGCAATGCATGGTTTTGATACTATGGAGAAGTGGTAGTACTGTTGCATTGATGTCACATCCTTTAAAGTTCTGCGTTGAAACAAAAGGAACCTATTTAAATAGCCTCTTCCTATAAACTGGTACAGATCTACTGGGTTGAATGTCATGCTGCTACTGAAAAATATAGATGAAGAAGGTAGGCATATCTTTCTTATATTTGTAATACTGATCAACTAGATCAAACTAGTGGCAAAGTGCTCTTAAGAACTGGCATGCCTATCTAGTTTTACAAAAACATATATTTCAGTGAGATAATTTAAAATATTTTTTTACAATGTATATAATTGCAGTTTACATTTTAACAAAAATGCTAATTAACTGCAAATTAAACATAAGACACTACAAGGTTTTTGCTGGTTTTATAAAGCTACATTAAGACCTTTTTAAGATAAATAAAATACAATTTAAGGTATTTTTATTTGCAAATCATTAGACAACAGAAAGTGGACATCAAAATGTGAATAAATAGTTTGTTTTTCAACAAATTTAATTTTTCAGAGGAAGATCAAGGTCCGAGACAACCAATGAAGACTGAGAAATAAGGAAGCCCAATTCTATTTTAAGGTTTTGTCCCTTATTATTTGCTCTGGAAAGACTTCACAAAACATCAAGATGAGGCAAAGTTCTGCGTTTCTCTTCATTTTAAACTGCTGTTTCCTCACAACCCTGACCGATGGCTTTTCTATAGGTAACTGCACAATTGATTACCCTTTCGGCCATCTGAAGGTGCTGTGCGATAGGATGGGCTACAGGAAAACACCTTCACCATTACCCCACAACACTGTCAATCTGGATATTTCTTACAATGCCATTCATCAGATCGCCAAGGGGGATTTCATTGGACTTTCCAATCTGATCATTTTAAACATATCTCACAACCGGATATATGAAATACACGCCAATGCACTGAGTGACCTACCAAACCTGGAAGAGCTCAACCTGTCCTACAACCAAATCAAAACAGTGACCCCAATACTGCTCAATGGTCTTGCAAATCTGACTTTTTTAAGACTTGACTCAAATTACATCGAGACAATTGAAAACCAGTCACTTGCGACACTTTCGAATTTGAGGTTTGTCAATTTTACCCATAACAAGTTGATTCATATTTCCAAACTCCATCCTCTTCTTCAACTACCACATCTGGAGGAACTTTATTTGGGAAAAAACGGCTTTAAAGTTTTTAACTCGAGTGACATCCCTTCGGCATGCATTGGTTTGAAAAAACTGGATCTATCAATGAATCCCTTCACAGTGTTTAAGATGGCGGAAAATGTCTTTCCTGGTCTTGAGTACTTGGATTTTTCAGCCTGTTTCCTAAACAATACTTCCGTTTGTTTTATTCTAAACAAGGCTTTCCTGAACACAGTTAAGACTCTCAACCTCAGCAGGAATCACATTGAAGAAAACCAGATGGGTTATATAATGCAAAATTTCCCTTCTGTGTCCTGGATGGCACTGGATGGTCTAAAGGATTTCAAGGTGAACACTCTTTTACAGAAGGCATGTTCTCCCAGCCTGTTGGGTCTCCATTTGGAGGACAACCAACTTTCTGTACTCACAGATCGCATGTTTAGACCGTGTGTGCTTTTGAATGAGTTGCACCTAAGAAACAACACAATATCAAGAATCTACAAGTCGTCCTTTGAACGTCTAGTCAACTTAACAGAGTTACGAATACAAAAGAACCTTCTGACACAGCTAAACAACACTCTTGGGGTTCTCCCCAACTTGCAAGTCCTCGATCTTCATCTCAACAGCATTGAAAATCTTGACTGCCCTGATTTTGCGAATCTGACACAGTTACGACAGCTCTTTTTGCACAAGAACCAAATTGTGACAATCAAGCCGTGTGTATTTAAGAATTTAGGAAATCTCGTAGAGCTCATTCTGAGCAGCAATCGTTTGCTAACAGTCAGTGGTACCTTTACACACGGCCCCCAAAACTTACAATCCCTGATTTTAACTAACAATAAATTTGGTGTCATTAAAAGTAACTCTTTCAAAGCTTTGCATTCTCTTCGGACCTTGCATCTCTCAGACAGCCAAATATTAAACATCAATCCATATGCTTTCGCAGGGCTAAAAAATTTAACAGACTTGCATCTTGCATCTAACAAAATCACAGAAAGAACTCTAGGACATCATGCTGTGTTCGCTGATATTCCTAACCTACAGAGCATAGATCTGAGCTGCAATTACATGACATATGAGACTCAAGAGGAGCTACACAGTCCACCATTCATCAAGTTAACTGAACTGAGAGTTTTGAAAATTTTCAGTCAACGTCGAGGCTTGAACTACATCCCTTCGAACTTCCTGAAAGGTCTCAAAAACTTGCAAGCCTTATATGCTGACAATATTAATGTCCAGAATTTACATGTGGACACATTTAGTCACACTCCAAAGCTTACTTACTTGGATTTGACAAATAATAATCTTGCAAGCGGGAATGCTTTGACGTCCAGGCTTTTCCAGCCAATTTCAGGCCTCAATAAAATTGTATTGGGTAGGACTCACCTTAAGTCTTTGGATTTCCTAGTCAACACAAATCTCTCTAGTTTGTCGATCCTACTAGCTAAGACCAATGACCTTCAATTTATGAACCAAACCGCCATCCAATCACTTCCTCGACTCAAAGTGCTTGACTTGCGAAACAACAGCTTCACATGCGACTGTAGCAATGCTTGGTTCATCGACTGGGCCATCAGGAACAATCAAACGCAAGTGATTTACCTGAACAGGTACGAATGTCGCTATCCCCTTTCTTTAAGCGGAAAGAGTCTGGCAGAATTCAACACTGAATCCTGCAATGTCACTTACGACTTCATCTGCTTTGTCTACAGCTCTTCCATTGTCATTCTCACTCTAGTCATTTCGTTTATCTACCACTTTCTAAAATGGCAACTGGTCTATGCATACTACCTCTTTCTAGCTTTCCTCAAAGACAAAAAGAGGAAGCAAGCCTCAAATAATCTGGATTTCCAATACGATGCCTTTATTTCGTACAACGTTCAAGAGGAGCCATGGGTTCTGGAAGAACTTGTGCCCAACCTTGAGAATCAACACGGCTTGAGATTGTGCCTTCATCACCGAGATTTCCAGCCAGGAAAGACCATTATCGACAACATCGTGGATGCAATATACAACAGCCGCAAAACCGTCTGCCTGATCACGCACAACTACCTGAAGAGCGTTTGGTGTTCGCATGAGATCCAGGTGGCCAGCTTCAGACTTTTTGATGAACAGAAAGACGTTTTAGTTTTAGTTTTTCTTGAGGATATTCCCACGCACCAGCTTTCACCGTATTACCGAATGCGCAAACTGGTGAAAAAGCAGACGTATCTACAGCGCCCCAAACCTGGAGAAGATACTCGAGCATTCTGGCAGAAACTCAAAATGGCCATCGAGTCTAAAGAGAACATGGAGGACAGACAGATCCTTTCTGGAAAAGATGAAGATCATATTTGAAGGTCAATGTAGCCTAATTAATTATGAATTACTTAAAGGTCCCATATTGTACCCCTTTTTGGAGTTTTATTTTAGGTGTTGATATCCTAATTTGTAATATAAGTAGCAAAAACCATCTCAATATGTTTTCACAGCTCCTCTCTCGGGAGCTCTGTCAAAAACAGTTTGGTTTTGGCCTGTCTAATTAATATCCATGAGCTTCTCTTTTTTCTAAGTGACGCACGACCAGACCAATTAAATGTAACAACGTCATAATTGTGTCAAAGGGTTAGCTAACCCTAACCACCTAACCCTAATGCCCTGAGATATGACCGTTTGCATGTTTTTATTACGCTAGTACTGGCACGTACTGAAGCATTTTTATTACATTGTTTAAGGTACATATTGCGTTTGTTCAGAATTAAAATATCTGGGGAGTGTCGCTAAAGTTTATCGATATTCTATCGTGTTGGAAAATAATTAATGTATTCCCTTCATCAAACACAACCCTAAAGGGGGTCGCACACCGGACGAGAAGCGCAGCGCCGCGTCTAGGACAGCTCGAAGTATCGCACAACAGTCGCGCACATTCTACAATATGATTTGTTTGCTCTATAGAAACAAGCTACATATTTTTTCTATATGTTTACATTTTATTCAAGCTGTAAACTAATGTAAGTTGTACAGTATTTGCAGCAGTGGTATCTTGGTATAATTAACAACGATTTGAAACAAATATGATGTTATTTAATATATAACAATGCAGGCGGCGCTCTGTGACAGACACCGAGTTGCGCCGCCGGTGTGCGTACACCCATAGAAAACAATGTGTTCGAATTTTAAAGACATGGCGCGACGTGGCGCGGCGCTGCGCTTCTCGTCCGGTGTGCGACCCGCTTAAAAGTACCTGATAATGTTAACTAATGCATATGTGACACAAAAAAGTATTTGTTTGCAGCCGTGTTATTTTATTATAATCAGTTCAGCTTTTTTGTATGGTGCTTTTCAAACATTATAAAAGTTTCTACATTATATTTATAAATTTATTCTATCAGTGGTGACTATTTCAAGTTAAAAATTAATTAGTAAAATCAAACAGTTAGTTAATGTCATGTAATCAAACAGATGGTGAACTCTTTTAACAGCAATGATTATATGTTGCAAACTTGCGATCAAACTTATTGCAAGATTTGGTAATTTTTTTAAACCTTATGCTGATTTAAGCTGTTATGTTGAACCATTGTTTCACAGGATTCGAGTTCTTCATCAATCAAGTGCAACGCTGTATAAAGTGAGCTACCAAGCAAAGCTAATGCATTAGAAAACTTCATATGAAGCTGTATATGTGACGACAATGTCCAAAAGTATCAGTTTTCAAACTGTGTAGAATGTTAAATTTTTTTTTAAGTCAATTAATAATTTTGCAAGATATATTATATTTCCAAAGAGCCTATAGTGGATACTAGTTCCCATTCTAACTATTCCCTCCAATCAATGCTGATCTGTTGAACTACGTATATATAGAATACTATAGTGTGGTTAAATGACATATTGAAACTTATATTGTAATATAGTTGAGTGATTGATTCACTGTGTACTGAGGCACTCTGAGAGGCTGAAACACTGTTATCGTGAGCTGTATGCGAGTAAATGAACATAGTGCCATAGTTCACTCTGTAAAACTAACAAAATAGACGGTTGATTTAAATGGTTGGTTTAACGTTAAAAAGGGAAGACATTCAGTTGTATATATTAGTATTGTAATTTTATTAAATACTGTTTGTATTTTACTCCAGAAAACTATTATTGCAAAATATCTTTCTTGTTGAATGTTTTTCTTTAATCACAATAAAACATAATATTACTTAAAAAATCCCAACTTTCCCATATTTTTGTTTTCTATGCAGATGCACCCCACAAAAAAACTTTAAATTTTTTGACAAAAATTAAAATGCTTTTTTTAGAAATTAAAATGCAATTAAAAATCCTCACATTTGCTGTACTTTTTTGTAGGGCTGAACAATTATACATAATTATATATTTATAATGTAACACTTTAGGGCTGCAGCTATCGAATATTTTAGTAATCGATTATTCTACTGAAAATGTAGTCGGTTAATCGAGTAATCGGACAAAACGTTTTTGCTTAATTAAAGAGCAATATTAAATATGCAAGAGAAAATAAGACAGGTCTCTTAAAATGAACAACTAATTGGTTTCTTTTTTTAGAAAAAAAAATCTACAAAAAAATTATAATAATATTAAAATATTAGGTAAAATATTATTATCATACAGTTAGTTCATGGCTGTGCATTTATAAACCTTATTCATAGCAATCAAACTAAAATGACCACACCTGTTGTATTGAGCACATTAGACTTAAGGACATTTATTCAACGTTCAGTATTCAAACTAAAGTATAAAGTATTCATCCAAGCCATGGTATTGAAAAAGAATTACGTATGTTTAATCGTAAAAGCCATGCACAACTTTTTTGACAGTAAACGCATTCCTTTGATAAGTAGCCGTGGTATAAGCTGATAAATGTTCCGGTTAATTAATAGAGGCCTCGATCATTTTTTGTAATTAAGTTATTTGAGTTACTAGAGGAATCGCTTCATCCCTATAACACTTACATTTGGAAACAAAATCAACTGGTGAAAATAGATTTTTGCGCATTTTACAATGCATAATATGCTACAGAAAAACTAAATATTATCACTGCCAATTTTTTCTAATACTTCACACAATTTACCACATACAAAACTCTCTGGTTGAAAAGTAATGAGTGTGCATGGCTAAATACACAGCAACTGCATCAAAACCCAGCTCTAAATCTTGACTACTGATGCGCACTTTGATGTGATTTGCGAGCAACGCTGTAATACCAATCAAAACTTCATCGCCTTCATCCTTGAGCTGGGGTGTGCTCCAAATATTACAGACCGACGAACATATATCTTCTTTAGTGAATGATGGTTCGGTCTGTGGCGTTCTCATCTGAGTGAAATTCCCAATGAGAATCAGACAGATGGTATCGCTGGTCTCAAAGGCTCTTGTGCTTTAAACACACATCTAGAAAATCAAGGGCATGTGAAATGACCACCTTGAGCATAAACCATAAAACATTTATATTTCCAGATTTTATATCGCACTAAAGACTGTGTGGTCATGTCCGTGAGTGAAACACGACCAGAAGCTTCTTCTTTACCATCATCATCATCAACCTGTATCAGAAGTGGTCTTGTTTAATTACACTCAATTCTAGTGACCTTTTGACCTTTGAAGACTCATTGGACACGCATGCGGCTGAGAGCTCAGGTCCTGCCAGATACTGTTGGCAACCTCTGGGCTCTCGCCGCTTCAGATCCAGCAAGTTATCAATCATTTCCCTCTGCAGTCCCTGCCAGGACGTGCTGCACAAACACTAATGCTAAAACACAACGACCTTCCGCTGATTGCATCACTCTTCTGCAAATACAGTGTTTAAAGGTCACTGTAGGAAACGCTTCTATTTTAGCATGAATATTACAATTACAAGTTACATTATCAGCATTAGAATATTAGTGTAATCTTGAGCCAAATTTGGTGTCTAGAACTTTTCGCTCAAAAAACGTTATTACGATTGATATTTTTTTTTATTTAAAATTATTTTATTTAAAGAGTTTCAGGTTTTCTGTGTTTTATTGTAGGACTGCACAATCGAGGCAGTTGTTATATATTATATATAACTATTAAACCAAATGAAGTGATAATACACTTTCAGCGAGAAAACATTTTTAAGAAAATAACTGTATTTTCAGTATAACACTGAAATGACAATACTAATATTTATCTCCTAAATACTTCATTCTAATGAGTTAAACCAGTGTCACTTTAGCATGAATTAGATACTGCTATAGTTTTAATTAGTATTTTTAATTTAAATTTTTTTTTATTTTAGTGGTTTTTATTTTATTGATGTTATTTTTATATGTGTATATAGTTTTTTAAATAAAGTTTTTAGTGTAGTTTTTTTTGTATATCAACTTAAAATAAAGAAAAAATATTTTGCTTTTATATTTTTATTTTACTGTTTTATTATATTATTTTATAATATATTATAATATTATTTTTATTATAACACCATATTTTATTTTGTAATTTTGTTCCCCTTATTTTTGTTTTAGTTTAATTTACTTTTGGTTAAACCACCAAACTTTTATTTTGATGGAAAGTTGCAAGGAGCCCCTAAATCACTAGACAGAAATGTAATAAATAGAATTTGGTTATTGGGTGTTGATTTATGTCTTATTTAGGCATTTTCCTTTGTTGTTTTTTTTGTTTTTTTTCCCTCAAATCTCTAGATTTCTAATTAAAATCTGATCATTATGGACAAAGTGCCCCTTGTGGCAGTACTGAGAATGCAATATATACTTGACAAAATATCCATAATAAAATTCAACTAATTCTAGTAATTCTTATTAGCTGGCTAGCAACAAATTAAAACAATACAAACACAAACAAAGAGTTCTTAGTAGAAAAGAAGTGTTGCTATGTTTTCATGTGTGTTTTGAAGGGGTTTCCAAAAGTGTTCGGGTCCAAAGACTCGTACCACAGTAAATATAGATGTACAACTGCACTTCGGACTCAAGGCAAGGTCGTCCCTCTCTGGCTCCCTAAAATAAACAGCACCATACTCTTCTCTGCTCTCGTTCCACAGCTTTCATCTGAAGCCAGTGACAGGCTGAGCATGATGGGTAATTCTTCGGTCAGCTGTCGACATTAGGGTGCAAACACACTCCTCCCCCGAGAACACACACACCCTGCGTAAATCTCAGAATCAAACCAGCGACTTGCCACATTCATGCAATTGATTTTTAATAAAACATCACAATATGATCAAATGTTGACATTTTTCCGAGGCCTTCACTCACATCTCACTTAATTTGACAGCTGTCTAAGTTTTGAGTAAATCAGAAAGTCAAAATTAGCTCATTAAAGTGTTATAACAAACCCTTACATAATTTAACCATTTTTATTGTAGTAAAAGTCTAGTAACCATACCGATTTCCCTTTGTATAACCAGTTTTTACTACAGTTAGTGTAGCCAAACTGTGGCTAATTTGTGGTTAACTAACCATGGTTTTCTGGATTTATTTGTAGTAAAATGTTTCATGTTTGTAAGAGTGGTGCAGTAAGTGCCAGATGATAATACCACGGTACTGAGATGAATGCGCTATAGTATTGTTAGGGTACACTGATGCTACGAGATTGTTAAAAGTACCAAAGTAACTTTTTTTTTTATTCTGACATTTTGAACATTATACCATAGTATTCTTGGAAAACCAATAAAAAACCATGACGCTATTTTCAGTACCATGTGGATGTTTAGGAATTAAACAAAAAATAACTTGTTAAAACTGAAGTACAAGAAACATAGATAGATAGATAGATAGATAGATAGATAGATAGATAGATAGATAGATAGATAGATAGAGAGATAGATAGATCGATAGATAGAT
>JAUCMT010000103.1:1455898-1466093 GCA_032357475.1 Enteromius thamalakanensis
GGTTTTGTTGTGTGTGGGTTTTGTTTTTTAATGGTCCAATTGAGTGGGAGACATGCGCATATATATATATATATATATATATATATATATATATACATATTTTCTGTACACCATGCAATTTACATGCAATCCTTCAGCAGCATGATAGACATCATGACTGTATCATGGTACCACCACAGTGCTTGTGATTTATTGTTCATCAGGGTTTCTGTAGCTCCACCTCCAGTAATGAACATCTCAGAGATTCTGTCAGTGTGTTCAGACCCCCATCCCACACACTCACTCACACACACACTGACGTCCGTGGATCTAATAGTGAAGAAGGACAAACACACAGCGAGGAGGATCACAATGGTCGGGATTCCGGGCACGTTTCAATGTAAGTGCACTAATCTTTTTGCGTGTTTGCAGCGTTTTGTTAGCAGTTCTTATCTTACAGTAACACACATCACGGCGTGCAACACAAAAAAGACCAACAGAGCAGCGAGAACAACACGTTTTGTGGTGTAGGGTGAATTTTCCGTGTTAAACGCCGTAATTGCAGCCGTTCTTGTTTTACTGTAAAGTGCGATACCCGTTTTTGCTTTGCAGGTGTATTGAATCTATCCACGTACTGTACGTCTGCGCATGCGCAACAGCGTTTTTCAGCCAGAGAAGCGTTCCAAACTCACGCGCTCTACTACATGAATAACGCGTCCTTTATGAGCATTAAACAAAATACTTTTGAAATGACAACGCATTCAACATAACACATTCATATGGAACTTCCATCAGGCAATGGCTGAAGCAGTTTGTTAGGTGTTAACTATGGTATTTAGCTATGGTACATTTCATCTGTGCTGCTCTACTCTGATACGCAAAGATTTAATTTGCAAAGCGGCATCATACCGATTCGTTATGATTTTTAAATCTGTATTTAACCTCAGAACAATCTCAAAGCTGGTGGCTGTGCTGTAAAATGTTATCAATTTTATCATCTTAATTCAAGTGATGAAGGATTTTGAGTCTAAGGTTCACTATAGTGCCTTTAAATGTTTGAAAATGTTTGATGTAATTTATTAGAAATTTAGAAAATAAGACATTTGTGAGCCTGGAGCACAAAAGCAGTCAAGTAGCACATGAATATTTATAGCAATAGCCAAAAATACATTGTATGGGGTTTCTTTTATGCCAAAAAACATTAGAATTGTAAGTAAAGATCATGTTCCATAAACATATTTTTTAAATTTCATATGTATCAAAATGATATTTTTGAATGAGTAATATGCATAAGAACTTCATTTGGACAGCTTTAAAGGTGTTTTTTTCAATATTTAGATTGTTTCAGATTTTCTAATCCTAATAAACCACACTTAAATGGAAATATTATTTATTTAGTCTATTTTTATTAGTTTCAGGAAAGAAACCCTTATGACTTTTGGTTTTGTGGTCCATGGTCACATTTAGAAAATGTAATTTAATTTAAATAGTTACATTTCTTACATTTCCAAAGTAAGCCTCCCGACACTGCTTGGTATCATTGTGAGAGTGCAGACCAAACAAAGTACCATGGTACTATTCGATGTATCTTGAAGTACCACATAGATTTTTAATATCATAAGCACAGAGATTTTTTGGACCATGGTACTCCTGTGTTTTGTTGTTTGTTTGGACATTAGAATAATGATCATGTCATTCTTTGAAGCACCCGAGGCATCATGTCAAAAATTGCCAGTGGTTCCCATACAGTATCAAAGTGTATTTTCATGCTAATGCTGTTTTAGTGTAGGCAAGCTGTCTGTATAGCGTGGTAAAGCATCTCTAATCTGTTTTGAGGGTCAGAGACGGACCCTCTCTTGTGTCTCACTGGAGGATTTGGCGTTAATCCCTTCAGCAAAGTTTCACACCATCTGGACTTTAGTGCTGCTCGGAGGACTGATCTACAGGAGGCTGGTGTGTGTGAGTGTGTGTGTTTACAATGAAACGTCCCGGTGCCACAGCAGCGCTGTCGGGGTCCCTCATGCTCCAGAATAACGCAGGGCATTGTTTTGTCCCTGGGGTTTGTTGAATAACTAATGCGACAACTAGCAGCTGAAGATGCGGAAGATCATGTGATGATGGTCTTGACCACACGAGGGCGTGCTGGGCTGTAGATGGAAGAGGTTTAGAGTTTTGACTAGACATGATAGTGCGCCTGTGCACATTACAAAACACTTGCATGGTACTGCTTTAGGTTATTTATTTATTTATTTTGCACATACAATCATTTTGTGCACCATGCACATTTTCAAAAGGTATGTGTTTGTACCTAAAGTGTCCATTTTGGTACCTTGGTACTTAAAGTGTACATTTCTGAACCCAATAGGTACAAAAGTGTACCTTTTATAAAACCTACATTTCTACCTTTATATCTGAGAGTGTATAAGTATTATGGCACGTAACTTTTAGTGCCATGGTTTTAGAGCTTCACTGTAGATCACTGTAGTTTGTGTACTATTATAGTATTTATTAATGTTTTGAATGAGCTTTTATTTTATTGCAATTGTATTATGTGCGTCATTTAGTTACAGTATTTATGGCACTTCTAGTGAGTGTTGTTTAATTAAACACAGTATTACTGTAATACAATTGACTATTTCCAAAACAACTCATTAAGCATTGTCCCCAGCATCCTGGACTCTTTAGCGCTCATGCGCATCCCTCCTTAGTGAGCCAGTTTTTGGTTCAGATCCAGCTGGAAACGTGAAGCTTTAGGACTTTGGTGTAATTTTCCCCTTCAGCTTTTGCCAGAGCTCTTGAAAGACGGGAAGTTTGTGTGTGTGTGTGTGTGTGTGTGTGTGTTGGGGGTGGTTAGATTCCGATCCTCTGACTTGAAGAAAGGAAACACAGGACAAAAGGGCCCTTCAGGTTTGAATTAGCGCTTTAAATGCTCTTGGCTCTTGCTGTGGGGGTCTCCAGCCCTGGCATCACGGCGCTCGGGTCGCGTGGGAGAGTTTGTGCACGTCAGAAAGAAAGAGTAAGAGGAGCCGGGAATGAAGTACGGGTCTCTGCTTGGGTTTTAGCAGCTGGTAGTGTTTAAAGCAGGCAATCTCGGCCCACTTCGGCTCCACGGTTCTCCTCTCAAACTGCCGAGAGCTGCGTCCAATTAGCAATTAACCGAACCCTTTGAGTCCAAGCTGTAATAAAGCGGACACTCCATGCACCCTAGATGGGTTTGCAAATGCTAGATTATGCACAAGCCTCATCTGCTTGGTGCTGTGGAGTGTTAAAACGAGCACTGAAGATGTCAAACACGCTCTGATAAAGTTAAATGTGACTCTTAGTGCGTGTATGTGGATGTCATTGACCCCGTTCTTGTGTTTAGCCGTTTGTGCGCGAGTGTGTGCTGGATGGATTATCTCGGAAGGGAAACACAACGCAGTAATTGACATCAGCTCCACCAGATGTTTCTCGTCGCCCACCGCTGCGCAGACAGGCTGTGCGAGATTGAATCCAGATGTCGAGGCTCCACAGCGAATACTTCTCTCACCACCAACGAACGACTGCTGCCCAGAATGTCAGTTTTTGCTGGAGATAGGGATTATTGCGGGACCGGACCGCCTGGAGTCGGGCCTCTGACCCCGTTTAGAGGAATCCAGATTTCTTTATATGCTTCCACACGAATATTAACCTGATGTGCTGACAACCATCTTTGTTTTGATACACTTCAGTTCGTCTAAAGATGGAAAGTCTCATTATTTACTCCACCACAAGTCCTTTCGCACAGAATTTGCTCTCGAACCCCATTTAAACTTGTGCCTATTCAATCCTGATGAGTTATGATGACACGCTAGACACAATATACTGAGAAAAACCCAACAGCCCTGCTAAAAAATAACCAGCATATGCTGGTTAGGTATGTTTTGAAGCTAGGATGTTGGTTTAAGATGGTCTATGCTGGCTTAACCTGGTTTATGTTTTTAAAGATGGTCCTTTGCTTGTTTATGCTAGTTAATGCTGGTTTAAGATGGTCCTTTTGCTGGATTAAGCTGGTTTATGCTGGTTTAAGATGGTCCTTTTGCTGGTTTATGCTGATTTAAAGATGGTCCTTTGCTTGTTTTTGCTGGTTTAAGTTGGTCCGTTGCTAATTTATGCTTGTTCAAGATGGTCTTTTACTTGTTTATGCTTGTCCTTTGCTGGTTTATGCTGGTCTAAGAAGGTCCTTTATTGGTTTAAACTGGTCCTTTGTTGGTTTATGCTGGTTTAAGATGGTCCTTTTGCTGGATTAAGTTGGTTTATGCTGGTTTTAGATGGTCCTTTGCTGGTTTATGCTGGTCCTTATGCTGGTTTATGCAGGTTTCTGCTGGTTTAAGATGGTTTATTTGGTTTAAGGTGGTCCTTTGTTGGTTTAAACTGGTTCTTTTGCTGGTTTATGCTGGTTTAAACTGGTTTATGCTGGTCCTTTGCTAGTTTCTGCTAATACCTAACCAGCATATGATGTTTTTTTTTTCAGCACACAGAGTATTTTTTAATTGGATTAGTATTCAGGAAATAATCTCTATGAACAACGAAAGTGGATATTTAGTTGGATCTCACACATTATGTTAATCTAAACTAAAGACTCTTCAGAAATGAACACACCTTTACTGAATTTTGAAGACTTGAGAAGAAAAGCTGAAACAAACAACAGCACTGTAGCATGATTTCTGACAACATTTAGACTACAAGTTTGAGCTTGCATTGTTTGCTAAAGTGTGATTATAAACACAGCGAGGCTGTGAAAGTAGGTTTACCTGTTGTTTTTGCTGGAGATATGGATTGTTATGAATCCACAACTCCTGGAGGCGGGTCTTTGATCCAGATTTTCTTATATCATATTAACCTGATGTGTTGATTACTGATACCATTTTTGCACAAAATGTAAATTGGCCCCTTGCTAGTAAATTAACACGTTCTAACAAATTAACAAAGAGTTGATATATTGCATATGGACTTGTTGTTGTTTTTGGAGCTTGACATCTCTCCATCACCAATTAGACTGACGAAAAAATGACATAGGATTTAATTTGAAACAGTTTTCACTCAGAAATTGCTAATAAATTTCACAAATAATTACACAGAAACAGCAAGCTGTGTGTTGCATGAACAAAGCACAAAACAATGGAAAGAAAATGATTCCTGGAGCAGCGATGGGTTTTGTTGTCTTTTGAATTGATCTGCGATGGTTGGCAGGGCTGATGGTTATCAGCTGATCTGGCTGTTGTGAAAACAAAGCAGTAGGAGTTTGGAGGGTTTGGAGTGGCGGGATTATTTCAGGACGGGTCTGAACTTTCTGCAGCAGTGGGAGTTTAAAGAGGGACAAAGACAGCAGTCATTGAGGAGTCTATCGGAGGGAGGAGCGTTTAAGAGCTTGTCAAAGGGGCTTATCATGCCATTAAAGCTTTTTAGGACCCCCACCATCCACACAGCTTGAGAACGAGCCCTCCACCTCCTCCACCCATGTTTTTGTGGAGTTCAGGAAGGTTTTCTTCAACTTTCTATATAGTCTCAGAATCAGGATCAAGAAGCCATATGTTGGAGACATTCGCGTGATTAAAATATCCAGGTGTTGTTTTACCCCCAAAATAAACTGGAACAACCAAGAGATTATAGTTTGCATTAAGAAAATAGAGCTTCTTTTCAGGATTTTTGTGACAATTGAACAGATTTATCTCATCCAAGTTTTAATACAATAAACAACAATAAAAAAGTAATTAATTTTTCAAATGGTAATGAAAAACATCTGGTCTAAACATAATGACTTTTAAAAATGAAAATAAACATACATTTAATTTAATAAAACAAATAGTACTGTGATGCATGCTTACAAATGTGTTATTATTATTATTTTTATTTTGTTGCATCACACTCATATTTAACATAATTTACATAAATCCTTAGGAACATGTTTATTACTACATTAAAATAAAATAAAATACATTTTAATGTAGTTTCAAATAAATACAATTTAAATATACTTGAATAAAAACTATAAAAAGAAATACAAAAAACTACAAAACAAAACCAAATTACTAAAAGTTTGAAAAATATAAATATAAAAACAGATTCAAAATAATGAAAAAAAAAAACCACCATAGTATCTCAGTGATTAAACTATTTTCGGCAGATTCAACTGTGAAATATAAATATTACATTACGCTATACTTGTTTTCTTTTCCCGTCTCTCTGTGAGATCCTTTATTTCTCTCTCGGGCTGATGGGAAATCCAGCTGTTTTGTGGCCATCAGTCGCCTATGGACTATTAAAAAAAAGAGAGGATAAAAATTGCCTTCAGTCCAGTCTGTGAGAACCCACCAGAGCGTTGACATTGAGACCTGATGTGTGTGTGTGTGTGTGTGTGTGTGTATTCCCAACTGTTTCTCATGCTTCAGGCCATGCTGCCGCATTAAACAGGATGTCTGTGTCACATTTCAATGATCCATTATATTTCTCCTGTAGAATTGGCAGTAGTGCTTCTGGATGAGCGGGGCAGTGAATGAGACGCTTTATTTTTGTCTGCTTTTGGGAGTCCAGAGGGCTGTAATGATATCTTTCCCATGATATACTCTAAATATGAGTGTGATTACCAGCATGTGAACGCAGCGTTTATGTCTGATGTGAGGGATGTCTGATTCGGGAATGAATCTCTTGTGAGTCGGTTCTTTTCTTTCAACTCGTTCATAAACAACTTTTTAATAAAAAAAAAACTGCATTTGAATTGATACGGTGGGATTTTGTATGTAAACATCATGAACTAACACTAAAATTAAAACAAAACAAAAATAACTTTTATTGTTTGAAAGAAAATAAACATGAACTGAAATAAAAGAAAATAATTTAAAATAAATGTTAAAATAAATTAAATTAAATTAAAATAAATTAATCAAATGTTAAATTATTTTTAATTCTAATAAACATTTCATTTTAGTTGCTGAGATGTCATTTCTCTTTTTCTTTTAGTTTAAATTGATATAATAAAATAATAAAATATAATCATGAAATAAAACATTAAGAGAAATAAAAAAAAAGATAAAACTAATAAAAATCACAAAAACACACAACATTATTAAAACTTTAACTAAAATAAAAAATATATAATAAAAAACTAGTTCAAAATATTAAAAAAAAAACTCAAATTAAATAACACTGGTGCAATTTGCCTACGAAGGCAGCATCCTGACTTAAATAAAGTTATCTGATCAAATAAAATAGTTTGTCAGAATAATTCTGTTAAATCATCAAGGCATGTGTTCACAAAACATCTCAAGGCTAAAAGTAGCACATAAATCGCTTAAAAATAACGGTGCGTTAGTCCTAAATTTACCAGTCCTAAAATTTTAACAAAACGCTTCAGCATTAAAACTAGCTCGTGAATCTGTGCAGCGTTACGAGAAGTGAAGTGTGGTTTTCTTGTCTTACTATCAGCCATGATTATTATTATCAATTAGCTGACAATTCACTGAATATGTACTTGTTTAATTAATGACACTTAACCTGCATTTTAAATCTTAATTTAATTTACATTTTTATTTTTAAACCTTTATTTGAACGGGCAAAGTAATATTCTTTATAACACTCTATAATATTTCTATAAATAATATCTGACACAGACCCCTATCAGCCAATCACTGTGTGCATAGTTAATAAGCATGCTGACATCATCCCTAGCGACAAGCTCAACCCCGCCCCCTTTACTCTGAGATTAAAGGAATAGTTCACTAAAAATGAAAATTCTGTCAACATTTACTCACCCTCGAGTAGTTCCTTCCCTGTATGGATTTCTTTATTCTGCAGAACACAAAGGAATATATTTTGAAATAAGTTTGTTGGTGAAAAAACAGGCTGTTTTAATAGTAGTAAAAAAATACTATGGAAGTCAATGGGGACCCAAAAATATCTTTGTGTTTGTCAGAACAAAGAAACACCCACAGATCTGGAAAGACTCGAGGGTGAGTAAATGATGAAAGAATTGTAATTTTGGGTGGACTATTACTATTTTATAGCTAGTAAAGTTGATCTCAGCAGGTTTGTGGATAGGTTTTAAGAGAAAACTTTTACTGCTGTTTAGGAGAACTCTTAGTGGTAGGATAAAATATTTTGTGAATACAAGTCTGGGTTTTGTGTGATAAAGTAACTGGTGAATCATATTGCGAACTGGTTCGTAGAAATGAACAGTTTGAAAGAACCGATTCACCAAAATGAGTCAGGCATTCCAGCACTGATAGACATGCCAAAGGGATTGTGGGAAACGTTGGTCTTGACAAGCCAGAACATATCCTGCAATCCAACCTCAGGAAAGGCATGCTTACACACACACACACACACACACACCTAAGATCCCCTTTCTCTTCTTATCGGCACAACTATAATTAAGTCCTTGGTTTACAGCATAAAAAGCCCCATGGGTGCTCTCTCGCTCTCTATCTCTCTCTCTCTCTCCAGGTGTTCTCTATACATACTCCAGCTGAACCACCTGCAAACACAGGTGTGTGACTCTAAGTGTGTGTGTGTGTGTGTGTTTGTGCCAATAACACAGCTGCTCTCTTGCCTTGAGGCCAAAAATGGACTGAGAATTCAGAATAAACACAGGTGTGGTGTAGAAGAAGAGATATAGACCAGTTCCAAACCACCACTAAACAAGCTTCTCACATGTTTTTCTGCTGCTCGTATCATATGCTTTACTCGTATTGACTAATTATATTACATTACATGCACGTACATATTGTTTTAATAGCATTGTTGTACAGTTTCACATACTATTTGTATTAATTATTTTTCATGCAGTATGCAGTATACGTCTCTTTCTTTGCTCTCTTATCGTGTGTCTTAGATTTGGCTCGACACAGAGCTCTTTGTGTCTTTGTCCTCGTTATCTCATCCATGCTTTCAACCCACTCGGATCTTGGAATTTCGGATGCCTTTTATTCTCAATAGCACAACTTGAAAGTGATATATATATGCACACCTCCAAATCAGACTCAAGGTCACTGCCTACGCCCTCCGTTCGTTATGCAACTGTTTAGAGGTGTTATTCACTCTTAGAAATGAGTCACTGCACTAGAAAACTAAATATCAAGTAAATATCAAGGAATTTAACATAAAACTGCCTCGGTAGTCACTGTTTTCTGATTTGGAAGTCTCATGAACATCCTTTTGTGAAATGTTTTGCTATGCGCTGCTATGGCTGCCGTATGCCCTTTATTTGTGTCGATTATATCAGAAGCCTTAAATATAGTCTGGAGGTTGTTTACACCAGCCCTGGTTTGGGATCTGACCTCTCCGGTATGGAGCGGTGTGTGTTTCTCTGTCTGTCCACACACACATGCACTTCACATCAGTTCTTCTCTTTAAAACGAGGCTGTAAATTCCTCCCCGTCATTTTCTTGTCACTTTGAAAAACGATTCTCGGAGAAACTTTCACAAGGATGCTAATGTAGTTGGGTCAAATGGAGATGATAAATAAAAGACTGATGTGTTATGAAGTGAAAAGGCAATATATAGATATATGACAGTGCTACATTTGAACATTTGTTGGTGTGAGCATTATAATTTTTGCTCATTATTTGACTGAACATCAAGCCACATGTTGATTAAATGGTTCTGAGGGACAAAGGTAATGATCAGGATCAGGATTGGTGTGTTTACTGGTCATTTGATGGTCCTCGTGTCTAACAGTAAACTCTGTGTGTGTGTGTGTGTGTGGACTCTTCTTGGCTCTCAAAGTGGAAACTTTAGGGTGATGTGGCCAAGAGAGTGTGTGACCCACCTCTCGTAAATTGCACTGATGCACGTGCTCGGACAGACGCTGAAGTGTCGGGGAGTAACTAACTACTAACTTAGCTGAACTTGCTAGTAGTGTGCCGCTTTTCAGACTACAGGGCTGTGTGTCTGAGGGAAAGACTAGCAGACTACCTGAATACTGCACACATACCACCTACCATGAAAAAGTAAATAGTAATAGTGGTACTATTTGTTTAAGTATATTTAAAACATGCATTTATATGGTATATATTATATTAGATTGATCAGTATTGCTTTGCTATTCTGTTTTTGCACACTAATAGTACAGACTGATTGCAGAAATAATATAATTCACACACACACACATACCTGCATTTTGTTTTTTGTGTGTTCTGGGGTCTCTCTCTTCATAGGTGTAATGGTGTTTCTACTGTACAGACTGTATGTGGTATTGTCC
>JAUCMT010000103.1:1471915-1504792 GCA_032357475.1 Enteromius thamalakanensis
TGTAAAAAATGGTGATATAGTATTACGATTCAAAATAATTCTTTGACATGTGAATATAGTTAAAAAAGTAATTTATTCCTGTGATGCAACGCTGCATTTTTCAGCGTCAGGATTGAAGGATTATTAGAGTCCTGAACAAAGAACAGCATTTATTTGAAAAAGCATTTTAGATGTATTTACTTTCACTTTTGATCAACATTATCAAAAGTTTTCATTTCTCTTTAATGGTTTGGGGATGGTAAGGTTATGCAATGTTTTTGAAAGCTTTAAATGTCTCTTCTGCTCACCAACGCTCCATTTAATTGATTGGAAATATATAAAAAAAATCGAAATATTATTTAAATACAGAATAATCTTTTTATATCGTAATATTTTTAAAAATGTAATTTATTCCTGAGACACAATGCTGCATTTTACTCTAGTCTTCATTGGTTTTCTTTGTGTGTGTGTGGAAACCATGATCATTTTTGATTAAAAAAATTACTTAATTGAAAGTTGAAAGTTCAAAATATACTAAATTATTTGGAAGAAAACTTTGGTAACATTTATCTTGTCTTTGTTGTCACTTCTGATCAACTGAATGCATCCTTATTGATTAAAAGTACTATGTAGGGTTTCTAGTACATCTACAAAAACATAACAATAAGTACCATTGCATATGAATATGTCACACACACACACACATCTGCAGAGCAGCTGTTGAGTCACGCTTGAAGCAGGAAGTTCCACATTAGCTCTACTAAAGCAACGCTAACTGTCGTCTTGTCATTAATCTGGCCGATTAGCTTTAAAACAAGCGATTGGTCTGTGTGTGTGTGTGTGTGTTGCTCTTGAGCTGCTGTGTGGTCTGAAGGTCTGCTGGACGTCCAGTCACTCATAGCTCTAGTGAAGATGCAGCGCTGGGCTTGTGCTCCATGACCCCGAACAGCTCTTTGTGGAGGCCCTCAGGGGCCCTGGAGGAGTCTAGCTCGAGTCGTTTAGTCTTTAAGGGCCCCATGATTAGAGAAGATCTAACGAAGCTTGACAATGATTCTTGTGTATGATTGTATCAAACTTTTGATACTTTCTACTTCATTTACCTCCTACTCCTCATAGTAGAATACCACTGTGCATTTTTTTTAAAAGCATTGTGCTATTATGGAACTTTTTTGTTAGGATTTTGTATCAAACCTTTCTTAAAGAAGTTATTTGCATATTTATTAATATTTTGAGCTAGCATTTATTTTTATTTGAGAATTCAATTTTATTATTTTTTGTAATTTTTATATTTAACTCTATTTCTTTAGTAATTTTATTATGAGATTTATATAACCATTTCATTGGAAGTATTACATTTCATTTTTAATTCAGGTTTTTCTGGTTGTGTTTTATCATTTTTATTAATATTTCTTAAATATTAATAACTTTTATTAAAGTTTTTACTTTTAGTTTAAGTTTTAGAAATTTTGCTGTGCTTTTGTCATTTTTATTTATTTATTTATTTATTTATTTATTTATTTATTTATTTATTTATTTATTTACTTTTTCTCTCCGTTTTAGTCATTTTGGTTCTTACCAACCCTGACAGGTTTTAGCTGGTAGCACTTTGATATTCTATACCGTGGTTTGATTTACTATGTTGAACCATGTATAACACAAATATTAGTGTCCATAAGTGTCAGATATGTAGTGAGGATTTGGTTCGGGCAGCTGACAGAGTACTGTAGGTCTGGACTGGAGTATTTGAGGTGATGCAGCTGGTCCGGGAGAGTTTTGGCTAGAAACAGGCCTGAAGACCCTGCTTCTTTCAGACCAGATGTGTGTGTGCCAGAGAAACACACTGACATTAACATTTCAACAGACTCTTATCGAGGCCCACAGCTTGATCTCTGTGTTTCTAAAGTCAAGCGGAAGGAGCCAATCAGAGCAGCCACTGAGTGATTGATTGATTAACCGGCCAATCAGTTTACCCCACAGAGGTCAGAAGGGCAGCAATTCAGTGAGGAGATGAGCAATATTACTGTATTCCTTCACTTAATCATGCAGATGTGCATCTAAGTGTGTGAAGTGCTTCTCATATATCTCTATATTGGCATTTATGAAACTACATCCACAATAAATAAATAAATGAAGTGAGATTCATGCTGAAAACAAGTCATTTCTGGCATATCTTCTCTGAAAACATGAAGCAATTTTGCTTCTCGAGTCAATGCATTTAGCTTTAGGTATGCTTAGTTTTGTTTTATTACAAAATAATTAAAAATGATTTATACTATGCACAATTAATTTTGATGCAAGATCTTTTCAGAACTCCTTGGTGCAGTGATATATCACTGTTATTTGAAGAATACCCTGGTATCTTTTACAAAGTGTTCTATGTACCATGGTACTTTTATGATATGGTTTTGTCATTTGAACTATTTAAGAAAAATTTCAATCACTAAACCCTTTTCTATCAGAATATTCTTTTTCCAAATAATAATTATAATAACAGCATACTTGATGGTATTTTTTTTTATACCATGTTTAAATGCCATATTATTTTTATGCTAAGTTTAAAAAGCAGTTAAGTACATCTCAAACGTTCCTTTATATTCGAAACATCTTCAAATGCTAATTCATCCTTATTGGTCTCATGGCATAAACGTACCTTTGGGAACTTTTTATAATGAAATACGTACCAATAAGTACATATCACAGCAGCTCTCAAAAGAAATGAACATTCGAGGCAGTAAAACTCTGACAACTTTTATTCCTTTTCACACAAATTTAGAGTTTCATTCAATAAAGTGTAATTTTGCACAATTCAAAACAATATTAATATGCTGGGGGATTTGAAACTGATGCTTTTGAACGTTATTATCACACATATCCAGCTTAATGTCTATGTGTTTTCATAGATGGTTCGGTAGCTCACTCAGTACAGAGATGATCTCTGTCTCTACGCTTCAACAAAACACTTCAGATCTGTGTAAAAGGAAGTTGAAATGGCACAGCTGCATCAAGAAATATGTGTTGATATCAGTTTTGCATTTGTTAACACGATCGGGAATTCTGGGGTTGGATTTGTTGTAGGGCAATACATCACCGTAAAACATACATAGACCAAAATAACACATGTGCCAGGGTTCACATATTGAACTTATGTTTTAGCGCCACTCAGTGGACCAGGTTAAATTAATCACTTTGATTTTTTAAGCAATATTCACTGAAAAAAAACGAACAAACATTGGTGTAGGATTTATTTCTTAAAAAAAATCATTTTCAAAGAAATGGAGAGCAACGCATTGAATTAAAAATAGTATTTTCGTCCATTATTCACTTTTTTAAAAACTTGACAAAACAGTATAACCTTCAAAAAAGATCTGAAAGCACCAGTAAACCTCCTGAGAGTGATCCTGGGTGGAGGTTCAGACTGGATGTAGTTGATGAGCTCAAGGTCAGATGAGATTATTTTAATTGAAGAGATGAGAGGACGTGTGTCATTCACTCAGACGTCTGCATGTCCGGCTCGACCTGTTGCTGAGGCCAACGCATGCGCTGCGAGAGAGCAGCAGATGTGTGTGTGTGTGTGTGTGAGAAAGGCACCAGGTGCAGCTTTTGTTTTGCCTTCTTTTCTTTAACTCTCGCTCCCGCCTCCCTCTCCTCCTGTCAAACCCCTATTTTCCTCTTTCCTTCCCCACTGGAACTTTTTATTGCTCTTTCAGAGCCCAGGAGACTTCATGGAGATGTATAGGTTATGTTTCTTTATCTTAAAATTTTGTAAATGAGACTACAGTTGGAATAAAGAGCTGTGAAATGAGTGCGGAGAGCAGCCCGGGTTATTATAGGTTTAAGTGCAGGTATCTTGGCAAATCCGAGCACAGTTATCCACGCTATCTTTGTTAACATAATTTTTTTTGCTCGGCTTTAGCATCATTTTTGCTGTTTGTGACAGAATTTGGACTTTTTTCGATACATTTTTCAATAAAAAACTAAATCTAATTGTAAGTTAAAAGAAAAAAATCATTATAATCAAATATAGTATATATTTTTTATTCTATGAGACGTATATGTGCAATCCTGAGCATAAAGGTCTCCTTTTTTAGATATAAACTTGAGCATTTGAGAAAAAAACAACTGAATTGGAATATAAACTAATAGAAAAAGGTGTGAGAATTACATTTTTAATTCTATGAAAAATTGTGGGATTATAAACGTTCAATTCCGAGCATAAACATCTCAGCTGTGAGACATAAGTGAACAATTTTGAGTCTAAATTGTGAAATAAACTTGCAAATTTTAGAAATAAAACAACTGAATTTTAATATAAACTATAATATAAAGGTTCAGATTGTCAGATATAAATTTGTCGTTCTATGAATATGAATTGTGCAAATGAATTGTGATATAAACTCACAGTTCTTAGAAAAAAAGGTATGAATTTGTTGATATAAATTTGTAAATCTGTGAGAAAGTCTGTATTGTAAACTTTTAAACTTGAGAAAAAAACATCTGAATTGTAATGTAGAAAAAATTCAAATTGGAAGATATAAACTCTAAGATAATGAATGATATAAGCTCTGAATGATGATATACATTTATGAGTAATTTTAATAAAAAAAAAGTCAAATTTTTGACACAGTTTTGCAATTCTGAGAAAACGTCTGAATTATGAGATATTAATTTGTAAATCTTGTGAAAAAGCATCTGAATTGTGAGATAAAAAAAAAAAATTGGAAACAAGTCATGAGTGTGCAACTGCGAGTAAAAAGTCTGAATTGTTTGAATAAAAATTAGCAGTAGTCTGTTTAATATTTTTATTCGGTGGCGGAAATAAGCCGCTGTAGACACAGAGCCTTGAGATGAGGAGAAACATCTGAGCAGCAGAAAGCGTCCAGCATCTCTGTGTTCTGCTGGGATCTGGACACAGGTGACTGTTGGAGACTCCAGCTGTCCTTCACACCCCCAGCAGCTCCATATGGTGGAGGAACAGAAGGAGACGGAGGGGGAGGGAAACAGAAACATCCGTCCCAGCTCTTTCTCCTTCTTTCTCTCTCTCTCTCTCACACACACACATAATGATGATCTGATAGCTTAACCCTTTTGTGTCCGCGGCTCTGTGTTGGTTTGTTTTGCTGATGTGTGGCTGGAGGCGGAGCGGCTCTTTAAATGATTTCTAAACACATTGAAGCGCTTTTAATGGAAATTCATATATCATTTTAAACAAAGACAGGCCGGGCTTTTATATCTCTTTCTTAAAACTCTTTGTGCCTCAATGTTTAACGTTTTGGGGGAGTAAAGCTCTTTCAGACAGGGTTTGGTTATATTCTCAGAGTCAGCACGTGTATTCACAACCAAAGCACCACAGTTTGTGTTTTCAGGAGAAATCCAGGATATGTGGATATATAATAGGACACATGCATATCAAGTGGGTGGTCAGAAAACGCTATCTCTTATCATTTCTGACTAAAAGTTGAGTTGCATTACTTGATTATTCATGATGCGTTCAGAAATGAACCTATTTAGAGGGGAAAAGGTCAGAATTGAAAGATAAAGTCACAACTGCAAGGAAATAAGATATTTTAAGAAAATAAATTATTTCAAAATTGGAGTTAAATTTAAGTAAAACAGGGCAAATTTATAAACTTTTTGTTAAATAGATTGAGGGATCTGAGTTAAAATGAACGGATTACTCAGTTTAGCATCATTAGAACAATTTGTGCCGTATTAAATGTTTAGAGTTTATACTTTTGCATAATGATCTATGTGATATGTATTCATTTCATTTATTTCTTAACATGCATAAACATAAATCAAACAGGCAGCATTTATATATAATATTTATGCATAATCAAATAAACGCACTTGATATTAATCAGTGGTGAAGTAATGATTAAATGTTGTGTATAGGATGCATCTTCGAGGCGTGTCAGAAGAGCAGTAATGAATTTTCCTCTTTATTGGAGGCAGTGTGTAACAGGTGGCAGTCAGAGGAAGCGGTGTGTTTGCTGGGAGCAGATCAATATTGATCCTGGAGCTGTGCTAATAGCCCTGTGTGCTCGGAGTGTGTGTGTGTGTGTGTGTGTGTGTGTGTGACCGTCTCAGGTGCAAGGATGCTTCTGCCTCGTAGATCTCAAACAGTTCAGTGACTAATAACCAAAGACTCCACACCTGCCTTGTGTCCCTGAAACCATGAAAAAGGACACATTTTGGAAGAGCTGGAAGTATCTACAGTTAGTTAAGCCTTCATTTATTCCATCATGCATACATATTATACATATTCTATGGCCATATATGCATAATGGGGTTATTAATGTTCATCTGAAATTATGTTTATTAATTGAAATGCATCAGAGATAATATATATTATGTTTCTTGGGCAAATAACTGGAGTAGGTTTATGTTTTTATATTAATTTTGCGACTGATTTCAGAGTTATAAAATGATTTAATCCAGAAAAATGTGTCTTGACTAGAACAGTATCTTGGGTGCCTGGTGCTGGTTGAGCTGTAGTTCTCCGCAGGTGCGATGCTAATCTCTGCTAACAGACGGTGCTTTCGGGAGGCTTTGTCTGCATCCTATGGTGTGGCACAAACCCAAATGGCTGGGCTTCCTATTTTTCCCAGTCCTTCCCGCGTTCTACTTCCGGCCTCCTAGGAAGGAACCAGGTGTACATGGAAGCGAAAAAAGCTGGCATATGATTTTTCAGTCAGGCATTAAGAGGGGCAGCCTGAAGGACCCGGAGCGGGGCTCAGGTGTGCTCTCAAACCACAAGATTTGTGTCTACGTGTCCAAGTGCGCGTGTGTGCAAAAGTGTGTCGCACCTGTGACTGCGCTGCATTCGATTAAGAGTCTCACAATAAAAACACAAGAATGAGATGCAATGCATCAAATCTTTCCTTTGATTGGCCTTCAAACATTGATTTGAAACAAGTGAAGGAGCAGAAATATGCAATCAATGTAAAAATAATAATAAAAATAAATTATACAGTACAAAAAGTTCCTATTATTATTATTTTTTTATTAAATTATATAACAAATGTATAATTTTATATATTATACTTCAGGTTTTGCATGATTGGTCTTACATTTCTTTGATTTATTTTATTTCATGCAATGAACCACAGTTTTATTTTAATAGCAATGATATATTATTATTATTTTAGAGTTTTTTTTATTTATTTTCCCATTAATTGTGTTATTGTAGTCAAAGTTTTAGTCATTTTATTGTGTGTTTATCATTTTTATTAGTTTTTAAAATGTATTTTTGGTTTATTTTCTATTTTAGTCATATTTGTATTTCAAGTTAAGTTAAATAAAAATGAGAAATGTATATATAATACACACACACACACACACATACATATATATATATATATATATTATTTTTTTATTTTTTTATTTTAATCTAAATATTATTTTATTGTTTATTAAGGTTGTAGTTGTAGTTAACTAATAACTTTTGCACACTCAAAAACATAAACCAATAGAGAGAATGATATAAACAGCATATTAACTATAACTTGCAAAATGCCATTTCAATTCACTCAAGTGTTGTGGTGTGTGAAGAACTGGTCTGTTTATCACGACTGCAATGAAACGCAGGAATAAAGCGCTATATCAATCCCATTACTTTTCATTGTTATGTTATAGAACCCATTTAAAACCTATCCTGGAGAAACACATTCACTGCATTAGTTTCCCATGAATAAACATTAAACAAAACACGCTTTTCAGCAAGAGAAGCCCCGTCCGTCCCTGAAAAGTCGTCTGGTAAGAAGCGTTTCATGACCTTTGACAAGTCGATCTGTGTGGGTCTATTAGCCGTCTTTGTAAAAGCATTTTCAGCGGTCTGATATACTCCAAATGAGGCCGATGGCTTCTCTCACGGCTCTTGTAGAACAATAGGGCCTCTGATCTACGACTTTTGGGCCTGGTGGTCCATTCACAGGCAGAAAGCATGCGTTTAGCCCTTGACGGCTTTTGTGAGGCCTAGTTAGCGAGCGTGAAATGGCCCGATTCTCCATTCTTAAGCGGGCTCAATGATCACCCTTTCTTTCCCGAGGACAAAACCTGGTTCATTTGCACTTCAGCTGTCGGGACTCCACGGCTCTTAAACAGGGGCAGAAAACATCTGGTGTGCACCAGAAAGGACCGATGGCTTCAGTGAGGGTGTGAGGGTTACGATTAGACGAGCTCGGATATTTATGCTGCTTTAAGAGGTTTGGGCTCAATTGGATTGTCGAGGCGTCTTTGAATTGCATATCAATGCACGAGGCACAATGAGTCCGTTTGTGTTTGCACCGTTCGCCCTGCTGCTTCTGGGAATGTTTTGGATGCAGATGCAAGGTTAAGAACTGATTGCATGGTGATTTTATGTCAGGACGGATGAGATCAGAGATGTTCTTTATTGGGTTTTAATGGAAATGTCTACAAGAGCAAACAGAAACGTTCACGATTAGGAAGATAATAAGTGATCTGTCAATCTCTGGTTTTTCAGACAGTACAGAGAAGAACGTTCCTGCCATGCCCGGTTCCCCAGTGGATGGAAAGACTCATTCCAGACCAACCGCCTCAGTCATGCCCCCTCTACCCTCCGTCAACCCCAGTGGACCTCGACTGGCTGCCTTCTCCTCCACAGCATGTGAGACCCGCTGCGTTCAAACACACAGGCTATCTGTGCTATGCAGTATATGGCATTGGCCCAATTGTGTCCCATATATGAAATATACCATTTCTGCTGTATGCAAACAGTGGACAGGATTTGAATGTTCTGCGTGCATGACTACCTAAATAACTAGCATGTAGTGTGCATTTTTCAGTGTGCAATGCCCAAAAGCGGTCATGTGACAACAATATAGCTTGAAAGTTTTTTTTTTTGCTAATGAATCAGATACATATGCAAGATTAAGTGAATTGAGTGAAAACACTGCAGTTTAGTTAATGCTCACACAAACAGAAAATAACCCATTGCATTTAGCAACATTTTTGGTATGAAGTATGCAATTTGCAGTATGCAGTGTACTTGACCGGGCCTTCCATTTCCAGCCGAAGTATAGTAATTTAAATGCATAGTAGTGCATTTACGTTTCATTATTTAGCATGCATCTGTATGCAAAAGGGGAAAAGTCATTTACCCTACTGGAGCTACTGTGTGTGGGGAGGACATCTCCCTGAAAACCCTATTAGTACCAAAATCTTCATTAATTATGTGTTTGCAGTGACCAATGGGATCAATCACTCTCCGCCGATGCTCAACGCCATTCCCTCCCCGCCTCAGCGCTACAGCAATGGCCCTTCATCATCCTCTTCCTCCTCTCTGGCCAATCAGCAGCTCCCGGCCACCTGCGGCGCTCGTCAGTTGAGCAAACTCAAGCGCTTCCTCACGACATTGCAGCAGTTCGGCAACGACATCTCGCCCGAGATCGGAGAGAGCGTCCGGAGCCTGGTGCTGGCGCTGGTGGTGCGTCTCACACACACACACCTTTCACATGAACCAACCGGTTAACTCAACCAGTGTTAACTAGCTGTGTGTTTCTCCAACAGAACTCCACTGTCACCATCGAAGAGTTTCACTCCAGACTGCAAGAAGCTACAAACTTCCCCTTGAGGCCGTTTGTCATTCCCTTCCTGAAGGTAAACGGCCAGTCAATAACAGTTCAGCTAAAAAAAGCCCTCACCCTCGTTACTACACTGAAAGAAATTGATAAAAGTGGTTGCAATTCATTTATTTTAGCTACAATTAAATAAATTAATTTAGTTGACTAACTTTCAGCTATTTATTTTTTACATTTTGCTAAATAAAAATAATAGTATAATTGTTAATGAGGGCATTTTTGGTGAATTGAAATTAAATAAAGCAAAATTAATGTTAAATGTTAATAAAAAAAAACTGGGATTAGATAGGAAAAAAATATATATATTATATGAAAATAAAATATCAATATGAGATGGAAATATTTAAAGTTAACCCAAAGAACTGAATTATTTAAACTAGAATTTAACTAAATATAAAATGAACATAAAAAGAAAAAAGTTATTTAAAAAAAAAAAATAAATAAAACTGTTACAAATATTTTTTATTAATTTTTTGAAAGATGAAGAATGTAGTTTGGGGATTTTGGTAAATCCCTGAAAATATATTTATGACAAATTTTGTTTCAATAAAGCTGAACTAAAGCAAAATATAAATAAATATGAGATGGAAACACTACATGTTAAACTTAATCTAAAATTAAAACGAGCTGTTGCACTTAAATTACTAACTGGAATTAATAAAAGCTAGAACTGAGCTAAAAAGAAGTGCTAGATAGTCAAAGAAGAGAAAAGAAAACAGTCTTAAGATATTTTAAGGCAACACTTCATTTAAATGTGTCCTTGCTACATGTTACATGTAGTAACTATTATAATAATAACAATAAATATGTAAAAAGAATAAAAAAATATATATATGCCTAATTACATGGAAGTAAACCTAACCGCATAATATATATAGTTAATTAACATTACTCAGTGCTTATATGTATTATTACGGTGTAACAAGGACACCTATTGAAAGTGTTTTAAAACCGGAAGAGACTGCAGCACAGATGGATGATTTGACAGAGACAGAGACGCTGAACGGAGAAAGTAGAAGGTATCTGGTGTTTGCTTTGCTGATTTACAGAGCAGACTGAGACTTCCCAGAATTCCAGGCAGTCGGAAGTGTGAAACACGACTATAAAAGTGTTGCAGGTTTTTACGGGCTGTGCAGCATATGGAGCTCGGCAGCGAATATCTGCCCGCGCAAAATAAGAGAACGAGAACGACAGGCGGCAGATGTGAGAGGAGGACCGGATTAATCATGAACAGAAATGTTAGTCGTACTGCTAATATAAAGACTACAGAGATACCTGTCCTTCCCAGATCATTTTCTTCTGATATCGTGTTTCATATATTCTAGGAAAACTGAATTGTTTTGAATGTTATCAATACCAAAGTGTTTGATTCTTTTTAAAGATTCAGTCGCAACCAATGTGTGAATCACTTGGTGATAAGAACAGTGTAATACTGATATACTGAAACCATAAATGCTAAATTATTATTATTTGTTATATCTTTTGGAAAATTGATTGTGGTGAAAAACAGGCTTATTGTGATGAACTAAACTGAAATCTATTAAAAGCACGTTTGCTAAATTGAGCTAAAGTTGAAATGAATTTAAAATGCAGATATGAGATCAAAAATAAACACTAACCATTAATAAACTTAAACTTAAATAAGTGTAAGCAGAAGTATTACAATTATAAATACAAAAAAAACCTGTTAAACTAAAACTAAAATAAAAATAATATTTAATATGATAATAAAGAAAAAAATAAAAATAAAATATAATTTAAAGAAAAAAATGACAAAAACTTTAACATTAAATCTAAACTGAAAAACAAAGGGTAGTTTAAAATATTCAGAAAAACTATAAATAATAATAAACACTTATAGTGGCTAAATTTATAATCAGTATGTAATCAATACAACTAACTAAAAGCAATTTACCGTATATAATTTAATGTATTTAAAATACATAAACAGCTGGATTTGGAACCATATTTGAGTGACAATGAATCACTTCCCATCAGTAACATTAGCATGCTTTTCAGAGAGATGTTTAGGTTAGTTTACATGTGGGAGTATTTTCCCCTCGTGTTTGCCAGATGGTTTGACAGAAAACAGTCTGATATTCTTCATATGTTCGCGTTAGTAATCAAACTCAGATGCTCATCATGTAAGAAACGCAGCGCTGGCTCTGGTTTGTTTCATCTTGCCGACTGTTTCTCTTCTCCATTTCCATCCTCCTGAAGCTGAAGTGTTTTCATGTGAAAGATTTATTGACTATTTTGACGAGATGCCGGTGAAATGGCGAGCAGTGACGCTGAACAGACGCCGAGGCTCCTCCGAGTCTGTCGAAGAACCAATCCCTCTGAGCTTTATCTCCAGGCTTATCAGGAAAAATCACAAAAATGTGCTGGTCAGAATTGAAGAAAAATCCTCCCAAATGGGTTTGATCACTTACTAGTGGTCAACCGATAACCGATAATAGCTTTTTGACAGCCACCGATATCTTGACATATAAAGCCGATATGATTTTATCTATTTTAATTAATATTTAAGAATTTTGATATCCTGGATGGATTAATTATTTGATTTATATATATATATATACAGTTTTCTTTATATGTGTTTGTACTGTTTATTTATTATGTTTATATTAAAACACACACATACAGTATATATTTTGAACGTATTTACATGTAAAGCATTTTTATATTTATTTTCTTATAATTCATATTATATATAAATATATTTAATATTTATTTGTATTTATATATAAATGATACTTTTATTTTGGATGCAAATAATTGCGATTAATTGTTTGATGGCGCTAAAATATATATATGAGTAAAGCCAAAGGTAACAAACACTTTATTTACAGCACATGGTGGAAATGACATGAATAAAGCAGTGGGTAAATGCATAAAGCGCAGCATAATAAAAATCACAACTATAACGTTTTTAATGCATATTTATAAATTATATACATGTGTATTTGCTGAATGTGTGCCGTCAAATTAAAAGTCCCGCTTCGAATGCATCGGCCAAACGGGAAAACTACGGATCAACAGCAGGCATTCAGCTGATGTTTGTTTATCCTGCAGGCCAATCTGCCTTTACTGCAGAGGGAGCTTTTGCACTGTGCTCGAGCCGCCAAACAGACTCCAGCACAGTATCTGTCCCAACACGAACACCTCCTGCTCAGCACCACCGTCCCGTCACCCGCCGACTCCACTGAACTACTGCTGGAGCCCAGCGAGAGCAACAAACGCCACAGTCCTAACAGGTACCAACACACACACACCTGAGAAACTAAAGCTCTTAAATAACACCGCAGTGCAGTACTGTTGTAAAGTTATGGTATTGGTTATTTATATGGCATGCTTTCACTGTATAATTGCAAGGTAACTCAAAAGAATACCATAACATTATTGTAGCAAGTTATTTGCTAAAACCTAAATTACAATAAAATGCAAAACATATTTTTTACTTAAAATAAAACTGCAATAAAATATAAATATTATATTTAAAAAAATAAACGAAATAAAAACTTTTGCCTTTGCAACTAACTGAATTAAGTTAAAATGCCAAAATTAATAACAGGAAATAATTTGAACATGAAACTGAGCTAAGGCTAAAACAGACATGCAAAAGACACCTAAATAATAACATTCAAAATAACTAATAAAACAAAAAATTAAACCCCAAACTGAAAAACAAATTACATTGTTTATTTGTGTTTAATGAAATGCAGAAGTAAAGAGAATGGATTTCATGAGCGTCCTCCCGCCTCCCTGGAGCCTCCAGCCAAACGAATCTGCACAATTAGCCCTGCCCCCAGACACAGCCCCGCCCACCCGCTGCAGCTCCCCACCCAGATCCACCCGACTCCGCCCCCTCTGCAGCACTACGCACTGGATGACATCAGCACACCTCACCTGTACAGAGAACCGCACCGGATCCTGGAGCTCAGGGAGCTGAAGGAGCGCCCGCGGCTCACAGGTAGCACTCACAGCCCGCCTTTAACACTCATTTACACACACTAGTGCATCTCTCATGTTATTCTGATGTCTTCAGGCAGTAACGGAGGTTACCGGGAGGAACCTGTGGACCACAGACTGACCGACAGAGAGTGGGCTGAAGAATGGAGGCATCTGGATCATGTAAGACTGGGTTTAAAAAAAAACCTAATATCATGTTGCAGTATTAAACAGTGAATATCACATATTAACTATCAAGAATAAAATAACTTTTTTTTTTTTTAAATATATTAATAACTACAATAACAGTAACAGTACACATTAATAATACTAATGTTGATGCTTTCATTTTTTAATTTTATTTATATATTTTAAGTATTCATTTTATTTTTACTTTAAATATTTTGTAATTTTTTAAAGCCAATTTTTTTGTTACATCATTTCTTTTTAGCTGGGGTTTATTTAGATTTCATTTTTTATCAGTTTAGTTGCCAGGCACCATGTTTTTCCATCTTATATTTATTTTATTTTAGCATTTTTTTTTTTTAAGAATTATTTAAATTTTTTTTTATTTAGTAATTATCCTAAATATATATCTACATCTATATCTATCTATTTATATAATAGATATATATATGAATCATAGTCATAAAAGAAACATAATATTTTGTAACTCACATGTAATATTTGACTCTAGCCCACAAAACCATTCATAAGGGTAAACATTTTGTAAAAAACTGAATTTTATCTTTTCCTTTGAAAGCTAAATAAATAATCTATTGGTGTAAGGTTTGTTAGGACACTGTTTAGCCCGAGATACAACTATTTGAATATCTGAAATCTGAAAAAATAAATAAAATCGAAATATTAAGAAAATCTTCTTTAAAGTTGTCCAAATGAAGTTCTTAGCAATGCATATTACTAATAATAAATAAAGTTTTGATATATTTACTGTTCAAAATTTACAAAATATCTTAGTGGAATGTGTTCTTTACTTAATATCCTTGTGATTTTCGACAAAAAAATAAATAAAATTGATCATTTTTCCCCATATTATGTACTGTTGGCTATTTCCACAAATATACCTGTGCTGCCTAAGACTGCTTTTGTGCTCCAGGGTCACATATTGTATTATATAATATATTATATGAACTAAATGCTATATATGTAAGTTAGTTATTTCCTCTTGTGTTGTGTCTCTGGCTGTAGGTTCTGAACTGTATTGTGGAAATGGTGGAGAAGACGCGGCGTTCTGTGAGCGTCCTGCGACGCTGTCAGGAGTCCGACCGCGAGGAGCTCAATTACTGGAGGAGACGCTCCAACCCACACGACGACGGACGCAAGAACGGATCGACCACAGGGAACGTCTCCTTCGGCAAGACACACAGCCCTTTGTCAGCAGAGGGAGTCAACACAGGTGAGTCGTTCAAGAGTTCAGAGTCATTTCAGGTTTGATTCACCTGTGTTTATAGTGCTTCATACAACACAGAGTGATTTAAAGCGGCTCTACTGTATCAAACAGCTAAATAACACAATCAGTGATGCAAACTTTATCAAATATGAGACATATTCTGCTGTTCAGAGTTATTATTCAGTTCAGAGTGTTGATTCAGTTCAGTTCAGGAATTTTTATTAACTATAATAATTCAAAAAAATGATAATAATTCCAAAAAATAATTCAGTGTTAACTAAAGATATTTAAATGAAAAAAACAAAGTTTTAGTTCAAGATTTATTAGTACAAAACAGAAAATGTATCAATTATGAATGAATGAATCGATTCAGCTTTAAGCAGGTCTAAAGAAGACAACAGTGTCTTATTCAGTTCATTTCAGTTCAGTGTTGATTCAGCTCAGTTCAATAACTGTATTCAAGTTCAACCATAATCAAGTTTATTAAAGAATATAGTGTTATTCAGCATGAGTCAATTGAATGCTGATTTAACAAAAATGAATCAGAGTGAATCAATTATGTATTTGATTCAGCTATAAAGCAGCTCTACTGAAGATAATAATTTAAGCGATCAGCTTGATTCAAGTTAAGTTTTGTTGTCATCTGATAGTTTCAGAGCAGTCAAATTGATAATATTACTGAATATTAAAGGGATAGATAACGGTAGCCATTGACTTCAATGGTAAGGAATGAAATACTATAGAAGTCAATGGCTACCGTCACCAACATTCTTCAAAATATCTTCTTTGTGCTCAACAGAAGAAAGGAAGTCGTACTGGTTTTTGATTTTTTTATTTCTGCGTGCACCGTCCCTTTAAGTGTCTTTTAAAACCCAACTAGCAGATGAAGTTGTGTGTTTGTTTGAGAAAGAGCCTGCTGATGGAGCAGGTGTTGTGTATTCGAGTCCAGGCTGAGAGAATATAGTCTGAAACGCTGAGGTCTGGCCGCGTTCCTCAGCACCATCTGTGACCAAACGCTGCCCAAAACTCTCACGTGCCTCCATATCCGTCCCTCCCGCATGCTTCTGTGGCCCTTCGCTGCTAATTTGCTCCTAATATATTTGTTTTTGTGTCCCGCAGACTCTCAGAGGGATCTTCCCCTGCGCGCCGGCTCTGGCTACGTGCCTGATGAGATATGGAGGAAAGCCGGTAAGGGCGGCAACCCAGATGCACCCTGGGAAACCTGTTTTCTCCCCTGCCACCTGTTCTTCAGTCTTGATTCTCATTAAATCACACTTTCTCAAAGCTCAAAGAAAATAGCTTGCATTAAACGAAACGCTAATGCACGTGTGGTTTGGTCCTGCAGAGGAAGCGGTGAACGAGGTGAAGCGTCAGGCCATGGATGAGGTGCAGAAGGCCGTCGCCGAGGCCGAGCAGAAAGCCTTCGAGATGATCACAGCCGAGAGAGCCAAGATGGAGAAAACCCTCGCTGAGGCCAAGAGGAAAGCCACTGAAGACGCCATACAGGTCATCAACGAGCAGGAGGACTCCAGCGAGGTGAGCTTCACACTAAACACATATGCGCTGAAACAGCAAGGCATCATGAAGATTTCAATTGGGTCATTCTTTATATGGCTTCCTTTTTATGCAAATGAGGCTCATTATAAATTCAAACATTGGACTCATTGAATCAGAATTTGGTTATATTGATATTTAGAACAGTAATGCTCAGATGATCCTCAGAAATAATTCTAATATGCTGATTTTCTGCTCAAGAAATATTTCTGATTACTATCAATGTTGAAAACATTTTTCCCAACCCAATATCTTTGTGGGATTTTTCAAGATTCACAGATTAATAGAAAGTTCAAAAGAACAGGATTTTTTAAATGGAAATCTTTACGTCATTAATATTTTTACAGTCAGTTTTATTTAATGTAATGCATCCTTAATGAATAAAAGTTATGTTTTTTTTTCTAAAAAAATATTTTTGACCCAAACTTTTTGAATATACCATAGTATTTACTTACTATTACCATGACACTACTAAACATTATTACTGACTTCAATGTTTCTGTCACCTTGAACTGGCAATTTAATGCATCCTTGTTGAAAAATAAGTATGTATTAAATTAATCTATCTATCTATATATATATATATATATATATATATAAAGTATGCATCAAATAATTAATCTATAGATCATAGTTCATTATATATATATATATATATATATATAGTAGTCAACATTTGAAGTGGATCAAAAAAAAATTTGAGCGCAGTTGTCATAAGAAAAGAATGCATTTTGATTTTTAGAGCAACTTTGATGAAAGGTTTTGATCCACTTGAGATGCTGACTACTGTATGCAGGTAAATATTTTCAAAAGGTACACTGTATGTGTGTGTATTTATATAAACATAAAAAATACAATATAACAAGTACACACATATTTGACCCTGGAGCACAAAACCATCTTAAGTCGCTGGGGTTTATTTGTAGCAATATCCAAAAATACACTGCATGGGACAAAATTATTGATTTTTTTTTATGCCAAAAATCATTAGGAAATTAATTAAAGATCATGTTCCATGAACATTTTTTGTAAAATTCCTACTGTAAACATATCAAAATGTCCTTTTTGATTAGTAAAATGCATTAATAAGATATTCATTTGCACAACTTTAAAGCTGATTTGATCAGTATTTAGATTTTTTTGCACCCTCCGATTCCAGATCTTCAAATAGATGTATCTGTCCTATCCTAACAAACCATGTATCAACAGAAAGCTGATTTATGAGCTTTCATACGATGTATATATCTCAGTTTTGTAAAATTTTACCTTATGACTGTTTTTGTGGTCCAGGGTCACATATATTATGTGAACAAAAACATTTATTTTGGATGCGATGAATCACAAGTAATCATTTGACAGCACTAATATATATCATTTTATATTGTACTATATATTCTATTTATATTCATCACATCCAAACTCAATTGTGAATTTTTTAGTTGTCACTTTGAATCAGTTGAAAGTGTTTATTTGTCCTTGCTTAACATAGAAGCGTTAGTTGAGTATTATATTTGAAAGTGTAACGGTCCAGTATTTCTAATGTAATGTGTATTATTAGTAGTTTTTCTGATGTCTCTCTCTCTCTCTCTCTGGCTCTCAGTGCTGCTGGAACTGCGGGCGGAAGGCGAGCGAGACGTGCAGCGGCTGTAATGCAGCACGTTACTGCGGCTCCTTCTGTCAGCACAAAGACTGGGAGAGACACCATCTCATCTGCAGCCCGGGGCTCCAGACGCAGCCCAAACCCATGCCACGCATCCTGGCCAAAGCTCCGGAGAGCGGCCCGGTCCTGAGCCCAGGCCTGGAGAAGAGCTCCAGAGCGTCCACTCCGGCCACCCCAGCCTCGTCCTCCTCCACGCCAGACGCTGGCGGACACTGAGAGCCACAGACTCCACCAAAGAGGAGTTTAATGCTGGACGTGACGGAAGCAGGACACACTTTTCCAGCTGATGGACAGGCATCGCTCGGCGTGACTCAGCTTGCTTATTCGGTGCAAATGTGATCTGTTTTACCCGCACAAACTGTTTCAGTGTTTTGTGTGTGTGTGAGTGTGTGTGTGTCTGTAAATACAATATCAGAGCAATATAAAAGTGATGGATTCACCAAAGCTGTCGATGCTGTGACATGTTCATGTTCTTATCTGATTATATTATCAATGGAGAATGAGTGTGTGTGTGTGTGTGTGTGTGTGTGTGTTAAACGTGGAGGACAAACCCTGGTCTGAAGGGACCAGTTTTGATCAGGGTCCAGATGTACAATCAACAGCTTCCAGTACAGATCAAGGTCTTGAAGCGGTCAGTTCAGCTGTTTGTGTCCACATGCAAAACTCTGCAATCTCAGGAGGATGTTATGTGTATATACTTTTATTTCCGTTCCCCGTGTAGAGTCCAGGTGAGTCTTAGGCTGTTTCTTTTCTCGCTGGCGTCTTCAGCTACCTTCGTTTCATGCGGTACATCACATGTCGATTTATTTTTTGTAAAATACAACGGTGCAAGAGAATCTTTATTTTGTGAGCTACTCTGTGACAGTCATTTCTTTTCTTCAAGAATTCTTGAATATTGGTATGAAGTAGATATAAAACAAATAAAGACATTAACGTGACCTCAGCCTTTGATGATTGTTGTCTTTGTTTTACTGATGGATTTGATCACGGTGTCACGGAGGTTAGAGTGATCACATTAGTTCACTGTTCGGTTAATTTGATTGTAATTCTAAAATGTATTGTTACTGCACTGATTTCAGAAAATATAAATAATAAAATGATATAATGTAATATAAAATAATTATATTAATATAGAAACATGACACTTCAGGCCTTGCTCAATTCGGAGAAGCCTGAAGTCAGCTTAGAACTTTATATAAATATATAAATAAGTGTGTGTGTGTGTGTGTGTGTGTACAAATATATGTACTGACATAAATTAATCACTGTCCACAAATCCTCTATTTAACAAATACAGAGTAAAATCCAACCTCAAATCAATTAACACATCACTATTATAATCAAATTCAACATTAAACCTCAAAACAGAGGAGGATAAATCACAAGTGTGCATTTGCAGATCAGACGAGAATATTTTTTAATAAGAACATAATCATATAATAAATGTGTTATTTGGATTTAGTGACTGACCTCTTATGGACAAAAGATACAAATTAGACATTTTTGCCCATGGTTTTCCATCTTCCACCACTAGATGGCAGAACCACACTGTTTTTACCAGCTTCAGTCTCACAGAGTCAAGCATGATCCTCCCACTGCTGAGTTCTGCTCTGATTCTGGGTGAGGTCGTGTTAGGAACAAGTTTGGATTGAAAACCAGGTAAATATAAACGTTGATATAATCCAGATACTACAGTGATACATGCATTTTTTTCACTTATTGTGAGTGGAGCATGCTCTACAATTCTTGATTTTGCACCATCATGTGAATGCATTGCACAAACGAATCATTAGTTAGCCTAATGAAGCATTTTAACTCGAAATAAGTTACAATATCAGAATTATTCAGTATGCATTTTCAAGTAGCATAGTCACATGCATGGTGCGTTCTGAGCTCTTGAAATCTTATAAATTGCGACCCATACTAAACTTGTTTAGAAGGTAGAGAATGATGCTTTTTGAGTGAACAGAACAGATTTCGTCATATTTTGATGCACTGGAGATTTAAACATGAACGTAATGAAGACAGACAGCTTGTGTGTGTGTGTGTGTGTGTGTGTGTGTGTGTGTGTGTGTGTGAGGACTATCATCTTCACCCACGCGCACATCTTCTACACAAACATCTCCTCTATCATCATGACAATAAAGCTGCTTGACATTCAAGAGTGTTTTGGAACAACGGGACGTGATTAAACGTATAAATGATCCAGTCACTAACACAAAAATAAAATCCGAATGCAAATCATAATATGATCGCTTCAGCAAACACTTCTGACATTTCTGCCTCGGATTTGTCCGTTTCAGCAATTTACACAAAATTTGTTCAGCTTTTAATCAAACACACACGACTCGTTAGAAACCATTGCACTCGGGACTGCGTGTTAAAGACCTCACGCTGTGTGAATGTGCTTGATTTCGTGTGTAATTAGATGCAAAATACTAAAATAGGCCTTTATGTGTTTTTTTCCTCGTGCACTTGATTTGATCAACAATAGATAATAATCACAAACTTAAATCAGTGACAAACGGAGAGTTTTTAAGGTCTTGATCATGCGAAACACCTGTGGCCAATATTTTTTAATCGGCCTATTACTAATATATTTTTTTAACTAATATTTTATTTTTTAATTTTAAAATTGCAATATGTTATTTTATGTGTACAACACTTATAATTTGACTTAATTTTTCATTTATTCTTAGTTTTAACTACTTTAGTAGGCTAGTTCAAGTTCAACTAAATGAAAGTTGTCTACATTCATGTTTTTCTTTTTTGATTTCAGTTGCAAAATGTATTTAGTTATTTATTAAATTATTTTAGTTGTAACACTTTCAATTATTATTTTAACCCTAACCCTAAAAATATATGCATTTTTATTATTTTAATAATTTTTATAATAATTTCAATAACTTAATAAATTATTATCAACTAAAACTACAATTATTTTACTTTTAGTTATAACAACGAGTCCCAAACAGCAGAAGAAGAGAGAGACGGAGAGAACAGAACATGCTCACAATAAATAAAAAATAAAAATAAAAAAATATCCTTTTGCGTATATTTTGCATATCACGCACTGTCTACATACTTCTAATGTATTAAAGCAGTAGTTTGTCATTTTTGATATCATTTTCATTGGCTTTATAAGTGCCATTAACAAATAATATATTGCATTTCATATAAATAGGGTCAAATGTTTAACACGATATGACTTTATATATTTCATATAAATAAAATGTTATTCTCAGACCAGACTATATTATGGATTATGGAGTCATATTTTAGATGATTTGTAGTTAATGAAGGATTTTTTGTGGTCTTCAGATGTGAACTGCTGGCCTGGAGAGCTGTGGATTATGGGGATGATTTTATCAGCTGTTGGACTCTCGTTCCCTGCAGAGCCTCAGGCAGTGAGATGCTACATCTCTCCAATTCTGATGATGAAACAAACTCATCTAGATCTGGGATGGCCTGAGGGTGAGCCTATTTTCAGCAAATCTTCATTTTTTGTGTAAACCACTGCGGTTAAGCATAATCTAATATGACACTGTTTGTTAATGCCAGTAATTTTTGGTTCTTATAAAGTGTTCATAATCATAAATAAGGAAGCAGATGTTAATTTATTTGAGTGCAAGATTTTTGCATATTCACTGTCCAATTACTCTTGTTGACAAGAGCTTAAAAGTCTGTCGTCTGAATGCTGAATTCTTCTGTAGAATTCCACGAATAGAGATGTAAGAACCGTGAGATCACAAGAGAGCGAAAGGATCTTTACTAATTACTTGGAGAGATGTGGCTGTAATACTTCTAGCATGCATATATTCACAAACACAATCAATAAACACAAAATAATTGTTCCACTTTTATTTTCATTTAATGAACTAAATCACAAAAATGAACAAAAACTAAAGCAAAAAGGTCAAGTTTCTGTTTTTCAGTTAAGATGCATAAATAGTACAACAACTAGCAGGTTTCCATGTTCAGTAAAACCAGGATCTTATAGTGTCTATGCAGTGAAGTAAAGGAATAGATCACCCCACAATCAGCATTTACTCACGCAAATGTTGCTCAAAAACAAATAAATAAAAATAGATAAATAGAATAAAATGTATATATATATATGGCCAAAATATATTTTAAATACATGCAATATTAAAATTACTGCAATAAATTTAGTTAACATTTTATATCTGTACTAATATAACCATATAGTATATAATTCATATACCAATATATATTTTGAAATGCACAAGAAAATACATTTCCAATCTATATTTAGGCTTTATTCATTATTTATTTTTATTCAAATCAGTTACATGTTCACACACTGTAGACAACAAATACTGTTTTTGTCGTAAAATGTGGCGTATTATGTTCTCCTGGAATATATGGAGGGCTTTTAAAAATCTATTTATATTTTTACAATATATTTTCTAAAATATGAAATTAATTACCAAATAATATATATTTTATAGAAAATATATTTACTTAAATATATTTTGAAACATATTTTAGTAAATATATTGTATTTGAAAAAATAAAATAAAAATCAGTAGCTAAACATGTTTTGTGCAGAGATTTGAAATGACGTAAGTGTGAGTAAATGCCTGAATGATTAGTTTGGGTGAACTAGTCCTCTAGACACCTACAGAGGTCTACAGAGAAATGACACAGCTGTACATCTTCATTAAATGTCTATTCTATTCACACTCGACTTCTCTTGAGAAATAATCTGTGATCAACCAATACTCTACAACATCTCCTATCAGCATGCAGCTTCATGTTCCTGTATCCAGAGAAGAAAAAGGGACTTTAAAGGTGTTAGTCTCAAGTAGCAGATCATTTTGCTGCATCTTAATGATTTACAAGAACACATGAATTCTTGTTTTGCTCTGAGATTCCCTGGATCTGCATCGAAAGCTACTGGCTTCAAAAGCTTTGTCACGGAACGGAGCAAATACGCTTTGATTTTCTGTACATGCGAGGATTATTACACCCATGCCTGTTAGCGTCGAGTTGAGCAGGATTTAGAGCTGAAGATTCAGATCCTTTCCCTTCATGAGTGTGAATCTGAATTGAATCAGATGCTGAATTGAGAATACTGAATTGCAAAATCAATACAGAGAAATTTATTTAAACTACATAAGCTCTATAACACAAGTATTTACAGCAGTATTTACTTTTAGGTAATTATGTCTATTTATTTTTTCCACAATTGATCAGACATAATTTGCTAAACCAAGTTAAAAATTTAAACGGTCCATCTGAAAAATTAAGAATAATTCTGAAATATTTTTAAAATAATAAAAATAAACATTAGTATATAAAAACAGAATCTACTGTGAAATTAAGTGCTCATCCACGATAGCCTATAAAATAAAAATCTTAAATCAGATAAATATGAATGTAATTTTAATAAAATACATTTCATTAGTTTAATCAAACTTAAGTCAGAAATGAAATATAATAAAATAATGAAATAAATTATATACAATCATATGTATCTCTTTACATTTACTCTGAATTAAAAATGTAAATACCTCATAATGAAATAATTAAATTAATTATTTAAAACACTTATACAACATTTATATGAATTTTCTTAAACGACTCAGGAACTAAATATAATAAAATAAATTATTTCAAATACTACCGCATCAATTTCTTTAAATGATCTCTAAACGTTTGCAAATTCAATTCAAATTCAGAAATTGAACTGGAAAGCATCTGAATTCAGTTCTGAATGGTGCACAACCCTGTGTAACGTGTTTTTACATTTTTTTTTGTGAACTATCAGACGTCAGACGGTATCTATAAAGTGCAACACAAACATGGCGTGTGTGTCAAGTACAGATGATTCATCTCTAGTTATTAATTTGAAGACACGGGGTTCAGCGGAGGGCGGTGAACGGGGTTTTGTTGCTGCTGTTAGTTGTTTGTCATGATCCACCAGGACGCTGTGAGAAACAAGCAGGTAGATATTAGAGAGATAAGGCATCATAACTCTTCATTAAAGATCACCAGCCAAACGAATAAATGACGCACGCTCTTACCTGGCATGAGCATCGTGGAGACGATCTCTGGATCCTCCAGCATGTCTATGATACAGCGCTGGAACATCTTACTGGCGTCAGACTGCAAATAACTGAGAGACGACAGACGTCAGAAGAAACAAACCAGCTCATACATCCTCCTCCAGATGAAAATAGCACTCAAGAGACTTCTGAGTTACATCTAGAATTGATTTGTTTGTTTCTTCATCAGATTTGGAGAAATGAAGCATTGCAGTGCAATGAATGTGAATGGGTGCCATCAGAAAGAGAGTCCAAATAGCTGATAAAAACATCACAATAATCCACAAGTATCTGATAACATCTTGAGAAAACAGAAGTTGTGTGCTTGTAAACATTAAACCATTGCTTTCAGCTAAAATCTGAGTTTTTAATAACACTTCCTCCAGTGCGAAAATCAAAATCCAGCCACTTGATTACAGCTGTTTTGTCTTTTAAACAGTAATTGTGTTTCAGACAAGATGACTTTTTAAGCATTAAGGACTCATATTTTAAATACATAACATTTGTCTTCACAAGACATTAACTGATGGACTGGAGTGCTGTGATGTATTTATCAGCTGTTCTGACGGCACCCATTCACTGTAGAGCAGCCATTGCTGAGACACTGATGCAATGCTACATTTCTCCAAATCTACTGAAGAAACTGTATCTTGGATGAATTTAGGAGGATTGACTGCTCCTTACTGTTAGGCATCATCTAATATAACACTGAAGACTGGAGTAATGATGCGGAAAATTCAGCTTTGATCACAGCAATCAATTACGTTGTACTCACACTTATATTGAATATTAATAATATTACTGTTCTCACTGTATTTTAATCAAACGAATGAAGCCTTGGGGAGCAATAAGGGACTTATTTCAAAAACATTTCAAAAATCTCACCAACCTCAGACGTTTTAAACACACCATCTATTAAAGAGGGCGAGTGCACACACTCCCTCCAGAGGAGATCATTACACCGCAGTATTATTCACTGCAAGTTATCATTTACATTTTTATTTCTCAAATTACTTCTTAAATTAGATCTCTGAAGACAATGAGAAGATGAGACCCACGCATGAGGTGTATGCACTTCATAACAGCGTCACAAATGAGATTAAAGGAGCAGAAGATGTCACGTGTGCATCTTTTAGATAAGCATGTGTGTTCGGGAAATTTCTGCTCTTAGACAAGCCATCTGCTAATCTGAGTCTCGTAAGACCCTCAACAATCTGGCTGAGAACACACACACACGTCATAATGGAGACATACATTATCATTCAAATGTTAATTCTAATGTATTCCTGTGATTTCAAAGCAGAATTTTCAGTGTCCCATGATTCTTCAGAAATCATTGCAATATTTGATGCACAAGAAACATTTCTGATTATTAATGTTGAAAAGAGTTGTGCTATCGGAAGTAAAAAGTCTTTAATATAATTTTTTTGTAACTTCACAAATGTCACTTTTGATCAATGTAATGGATCCTTGATAAATAAAAGCATTCATTTCTTTAATTTACACAGACATCTTGAGGAATAGCATTTTACCAGATATTTAGAAATATAAGAGCTTTATGAAAACATGCAGCTCAAAACTTCTTCTTCAGTCCAAAACATGCATTTATTCCCTCTAAACGACTCGTTCTGAACTTTTGAACATCAACACAAGACCGTCCACATGCACACATCAGCCCATCATCAAACCCAAACGCTCTTTACTTGTTTGGAGGTTTCTCCTTCACCCAAGATAATCAGGTTTTAGTGAGTAAGTGAATCGTGTCCATCCATGAGCAGGACCCAGCAGGAGCTTCTGCCCATGAAGGACTGCAGCAGGAGGCTGAAGACGAGACCGTGCTTGTCTTGTGTTTGTAAAAATAGACTCTATTAGGATTTGATTTCCAAAGACCCTTGAACCGACTCTCCAAATCATTACGCTCACACACACACACACACACACACACACCTCATCCAAGAAATACGGTCCTGCCAGAACTCATAGATGATGTAGCAGCTCTTCTCGGGAAGCCTCTGAATGGAAACACTGAACAAGAGACAAAAATTCAGTGCAGACATTGGTACTAAAACTAGTCTGTAGTTTTTATACTCGAGTCAGCTATTATAGTTAATATTTAATATTTGATACACACATTTCTAAAGCCTCTAAATGATGAACATATAATAATACTGTTAGAGCTGTTTCACACACAATCTCCTCCATCCCTTCTGTTAGAGTTTAGGTCTTTTAAGTGTAATTGTACAAACGTCCATCTTAAGCTCATGCTTTATGTCTTATGTCTCAAGTATGTGTCAGAATAACTTGCAAATGAAAATTCCTCAGCTTTTTATCTTCCATCATCTCACTATGAGCCATAAAAGCCTGAAATATCAACAAAAAAACTACAAGATTTTGTCAAACATCACTTTTTTCATATGTCCGGCTTTACAGGATTGTATTTATTATGGTTCATATCTTCATAAAAACGTATGTTTTCTCACTGGAGGTTGTCGTTCTGATTGGTGGTGGTGTCGGCGTAGGTCTTCAGAGCCTTCTGGAACTCCTCAAGATCATTCTCTGTCACGCTCATCTGTTTCTGAACCAGCAGGATGTTCTAGACGAGAGCAGAAAGACACACTACAGGACAGAGAAATAATCCTGAAGCTTTACACAGAACATGTGAGTGTTTCTGCTGGATATCTGAGCATGATGCCAAATCGGTTCTTATTGATTGACTCGTGTGTGATGTCATGATTTTAGAACTGAGGGAGGGTTTATGAAAGAATGTGTGCTTGTAGTGTACTTCAAATCTTAAGTGCACATACTTTCTTTTATATAAATGTTAATAAAAGGCTACTTTATTTGAAGAAAACACTTTCATAAGTGCAGTTTTCACGTAATGTTTCAATATTCTTTTTTCATGATTTTTAAAAGTACTTTTATTTTGTTGTGTTTATGAAAATACAAAAGTGCATTCCTTAAAATTGTGAACCGTAGCATCTTATTAGATAATACATTTAAAGACCCAAGTGCAACTAATTTCAAATCTATTTAAATACTTAATATACAAATAAAATGAGACATTAAAGTACTTTTTAGTTTACTATGCCTGTGTAAGTACATTCACAAACTACATTTCAAAAACAATAAAAGTACCTAAAAGATGTCCTGCTTGTGTCAAAAATCACTCTAAAGTTGTATTTGTGATCATTTTAAGCTATGATATAATCTAATATAATTGTACAGGGTGGGCCATTTATATGGATACACCTTAATAAAATAGCCACCATGGTCACCACCCACCTTGAAAAGTTTCCCCCCCTCACTTATATTAATGTGCCACAAACAGGAAGTTAATATCACCAACCATTCCCATTTTATTAAGGTCTGAAACATTTAAGACGGGATCAGTTATTCATTCAGATTCTGTGAAGATCCGACTCAACGGATTCATTTTTGACTTAACTATGATTTTCACTATCAGCTGACTTTTATTTTTATGTCACAGTTGATTTTTATTAAAAATGTTGCATTTTTCATAATTCCATTTCTAAAAAAAATCCAGATTTATGAAGCGGCGGATGGGATCACTCACCGACTTGTATGTGCTGGCCAGTGTATCTTCTTTCAGTGGCTCCAACTTTGGACTCTTAAAAATGAAAAGCAAATGAAAATGTCTTGCATGCTCAAGACAGAGAGGTTATTGTGTGTGAATGGATATTGCAGCGTATTCACCTGACACTCCAGTTTGTCGATGAGCTGCTGCAGTCTGTTGATCTGAGAGCACCAGTGCTCATCTGTATCTACGGTAACACCTGAGACGCAACACACACTAGCTCTCAGTACACAACTCAACTCATCACTAACAGTTATTACTGTTCACAAAAAATATTCTGACTGTATGCAATCTTTTTCACAGACATGTCTAATTTTGTGCTTTGCATTCCTGTTTTTTCATACTTGCTGAATGCATTGACTGAAAAGTAGTAAGTAGTTTAACCAGTAGCATTCAGGCATTGTATGTAACTGACTAATAATCGCAGGCGAGGTGGGATCTGCTGAGAATGTTTAAAGGCAGGTTTATATCTTAAGTTAAGATGCTGTTCAAGTGCATGCACAAATAATGTAATGAGGACTGTAGAGAAAAGGTCAAAAGGGAAACAAAGACAAAACCAGGACATTTTAGGCAATTCAGAAAACCCAGCCTTCCAGGACTTATTCTGGGAATAAGAGGAAGTATGTTTATCTTATAAAAATAATAATAATATATATGTATGTGTAATGTATATTTAAGTGTAATATTATTACATGATAACATGCAACATTTAAACATAATACACTAAAATTGCTAAATGGAAATAAATTTAAACGAAAACTAAAATAAACCAGAAATAAAAATAAATGAGACATAATTAATGATATTTAAAAAAAAAATTAAGAAAAAAAAGACAAAATTAGAAAATATATTTACCTAAAATAAATAATCGTAATAACTATATTTATATGCATTTAAATATCTACTTGCATACTAATATATATCTATTCGCATACTTATATTATATGATATATATGTTATAAAGATCTCAGTGATTTACAAGACAAGCTGTCAGAATTTTTTATGCCATATTAATATATAATCAAATAGTATATTTTTGCTCAGTTTGAGTCTCTGAATGAAACTAAGGTTCATCCTTGACAATGAGCTCCATGTTTCCTACAATTAAAATAAAACCTTTAAACCAATAAATAAATACATTTTAAAAAAGCTAATGAAAAATATTAATAAAACATGCTCTGTGTAAGAAGCAATGATGCTCGGTGTGTGTGTGTGTTACCGGTAGTGAGAATGCCCGAGTACGGATCAGTCGGGGACAGACACATGTTCTTCTGCACTCGACGGCCACATCTTCTGTTGTTCTTCTGGATGATCAGATGCTCCGGGACTTTAACTTCAACCCTGCAAAAACAGAATCTCAGTTACCCTTCTGCATCAGCAATTTTTTTGTGCTGAAAATATGAAACTGATGTGTTTGTGCATGCACTATTTTTCTTAGTGCTAGATGCATTCACTGTGTGCTGTTTTCAGCGATTATATGTATCCTGAAAGCCCTCAGTCGTGTCCAGGATGGCAGATTTGATAAAGCACAGCTGCTAAATGAAGGAACACGGCCTCTGATGAGCACAAGCAAATAACGATGAATGGAAATAACCTTGTCATGGCTGTAACCCTGCTGACGTCACACACATATGTTCACATGAGTCAGAAGTCTCTCTCAAGGCTGTTGTTGACCCACTTCTGCTATTATCATCACCATCAATGTTCCCTTCGAGCGCACATTTCTGATGTAACGGACCACGGACTCAGAAATGTGCGGAAAGGCTGGAGATTTCTGTTTCAGCAGATATCATCTGCATATGTATTGATTTTCAGTATGAAACTGAAGCTGTGAGGAATTTTGTGTTGAAATACGCAGCACTGATTAATTTATGAGACAAGCTGAGTATCCAAGAACAGAAATGAGATGTTCACAGTGCCAAACATGATTATAAAACCCTGCATGATTTATTACTCTCATTTATTAAACAACAAAATCATTTCTGCAAATAAAGTTATAATAATGCATCAAGATAACATAATCTTAAGTAGCTAGCTTTACTTTTTATAGAGCAAACTATGATATGGTGTTAAATATACACCTTATGCCTCAGTGAGCACTGAATCATTCATTTAACTGATTCACTCAAAAACACTGAATCAATCAGTAACTAAACAAAAGTCTTTATAAGTGAGTCTCTTAACGAGCGAGAGTGATTCATTCATTCAGCCAATTTCCTCAGTTCAGTTCAACACTGATTCAATCGTTCTTTCACCGATTCACTGAATCATTCTGTGCTGAGACAAGTGGCTTTACGAGTGAGTCATTAAATTATTAATTTAACTGATTCTTTAAGTAACATTTATTTAGAAAGGAAACATTTCTTTGTGAGTGAGACAACTATTTACTCATTCATCTGTTTTGCTTTAAAAACACTGAATTAATCAGTAACCAAACAAGATGAGTGAGTCACTGTATTCAATGATTCTTGTAATTACACCATAAAAATGAGAAATGAAACAAGTAGCTTAATGAGTAAGTCACTAAATCATCAATTCAACGATTGACTCAGTAACATTGAATCATTCAATCGAGATGAATGGCTTTATGAGTGAGTCACTGAATCATTCATTTAACGGATTCTTTCAATAACACTGAATCATTCAGAAATGAGACAAGTGTTTTGAGTGAGTCACTGAGTCATTCATTTAACAATTTACTCAATAACAAAATCATTCAGTAAGGAGATGAGCGGCTTTATGTGCAAGTCAATGAATCACTAATTTAACTGAACTGAATCATTGAGTGAGTCATTGTATTATTCAAGCGATCAATTCACTCTGAATCATTTGGTTTCTTTATGAGTGTGAAACTATCATTCATTCAACCGATTCTTTCCACAACACTGAATCTTTCAGTCTTTATGAGTGAGTCATTAAGTCAATGACTAAACCTTAAAAAAAGTTTGTGCTTTTTAACTATTTTTCTTAGCAGAAAACAAACAAACAAACAGAAAATAACTTGTAAAATGTCATCTAGAATGTAAGTTACTCAATATTAAACTGTATTCACAATCTTCCTGAAGCATGAATACCATTTTCCTCTTTTTTTTTATTACATAAAATGTCACAATTTTCTTGCACGGTCACGTTAGCCCTGAAATAACTGTCATTACTGCCAAGCTGTGAATGTAACTCACGTGTTCCCATCGACCTACGGTATGTAAAAATGACACAGCGAAGAAGTAACCAAAGGACCTGAAGTGTATCTTAGCAAGGACAAAAGCAGAGGAAAAACCTGTCAATCAAAAGTCTGTAACATCATAAACTGGGCTCTCGTGGCTGTTTATGGGATCTGTACAGGCAGTCGTGTTATGAAATCTTCCTAACGGGGCTTTCTGCTTGACAAATGGGAATTACAGTCAGGGAGAAATAACAGCAGAAATCTCCTTTCACTTATTGAGCGATTAGTAGCAAACAAAACATATGCAAACAATTTCCTGCTGTTCTGTTGCGTTAAAAGCTCTTTGGAGAATACAGCATGTTTCTGTGACAGCTGCTTCGTGAGGAGGAGAATACCCTACAGATAAACAAGACAAATGTGCTTCATCATGAAGAAAACATTACATTACTTCTGCTGCTTTCTCTTCATCAGTTCTGGATTTTTCCCTCTTTGTCGTTCCCTCGCTCTCATGGATATTAAATGCTGAGACAGGTGAACATCCTTCAGCGAGCACACTAATCAAAGAAGGATCTTCTCTCACCACCTTCGGTTCACTGAACCTTTCTCATGTCAAGAGATGTTTTAGGGTTGCTCTGGGTTTTCTGAAGAACCAGGTCCTAGAAGAACACGTGCAGGCCACAGGAGAACCGTACAAGCAGCATACAAGGTTCTTCTAAGACATTACAGGAATGTACAGTTCTTCTAAACAGGCTTGTGTCCATTCAGGATTGCATTTTTTCAAAAAATCAGTTGGATGGAGCGCCAAACTGACAGACAGTTGATAGACAGGTAGGCACATGGATAGCTAGATACTGTAGATAGGTTGTGCATTTGTGTTTGTGTCTCTGTGTTTGTCTGTGTGTGTGTGTGTGTGTGTAACTCACGGAGTGGTGCTGCTCTGTGCCTCTACGGCCTCCATTGCACACTGCAGTGACATCTGGAGCGACAGCAGCTGACTGGACGTCTCTCTCAACATGAAACGGGTCACAAACTGCCCCAGAACAGACGAACCCTGGTACTCCTGCGCGTGAAACGCACATCATCACGCTGAATTAACACACACTTACCCTTTCCTTCACCGCTGCATTAGTCAGCACATGTCGTTTACGGCCTTCATTATTCAAAATCCAATAGTATTTCCGTCATCAAGCACAACAAACACGATTAACCTGCTGCTAATGAAGAACACCAGCCACTGACTTCAGTGTGCACTCAGTGTGGACATCTCCTGACAAATAACGACCGGACTGAAAACTAAATTAAGGACCACTTTATCCTGAACGAAGGATCAGATTCATTTACTGGCCTCGACACGCTGTAGAGAGAACTGATAGAAGCAGATCAGTAGACAATCTACAGATCAGTGCCAGCACACAGAAACACTTGCTGAGTCACTTTCTTGGCCACTTATAATTTAAATGTGCACTTAAGTCACATGAAAAATGTTTGACTACCATTGCATTATATACATTTTTTTTTACATTTGGTGCAAAGCAACAGAATATATTTACTTTTTTATCATTATGTATATGTTATTATAATTTTTTTGTATTTTTATGTGCTTTTGTCATTGTTTATTTCTTTATTTAAATATTAAATATGGCTATATATTAGGGCTGTGCAATATGGACGAAATAATCATATTGCGATTTTTTTTTAAACTAATATTGGGATTGCGATTTTATTAGCGATTATGTATTCAGTGCATAAGAAGTGCAAAACAATACATGTCTCAATGAATGAAATAACATTTACTGACAAAGTGCGCATGCATCATATGTGCACATATGATAGGTAATTGCGTCAGTAATTTTTTTTGTGCCGTTTCTAAATAAAAAATTCTGAATAAAAATCT
>JAUCMT010000103.1:1521604-1533520 GCA_032357475.1 Enteromius thamalakanensis
CGGAACCGGGAACACTCCCCTTAACACACGGTGTACTCGTTACATAGTAAAAATAATGGCTTCTACGCTAATATTAGTCTGTCTCTCTCTTATTCTGTTCCTCAGTCTGTATCCAGATCAGATGGTGTATCATCACAAAAAGATGATCTTCATTAGAGACAAGAACACCTAGATGTGCTCGGTGGACAGATCACCGGAACCAGATGCACACAAACACTATAAGTCCTTTAAACAATTTGACATGCTCTTAAACATTATTAAATGCTGAGCGTCCGGACAGAGGAGAACTGGCCCCAACTAAGCCTGGTTTCTCTCAAAGTTTTTTTACTGTGGATTCACACGGGGCGTCAGCGTCAATGCTTCCCATTGACTTTGAATGGGTGAAGTCAAGCATAAGCGTCGCTTTACTGCCGTTGCTCACGGCAGAAGTTGAGAATTTTTCAATTTTTGCCATGAGCTACACCACTGTAGCACCTCAGATGGAAGCGTCAGCCAATCAGGATCACTCTATGCAAATAAAGAAGCCAGGCGGCAGCCAATCATGTTCATCCTGTTCAAGAGCAGCAAACTGAGGATACATTTTAAAACTCATTATTATGGCGGCCAATCACCCGGTCGTTTATGACCAATCGCTTTTTATGTATTAGGATTTAATACTTAATACATATGACCATGGCATCCGTGTCAAACTTTAGCCACGCCTTCTGTCAAGCGTTGACGCTGACGCCCCGTGTGAATCCACCATCATGGATGGGGTTATGGTTCCTTGCCGCTGTCGCCTCTGGCTTGCTTAGTTGGGGACACCTAATTTCTATCATTATTATCATTATTTTGATTACAGAGACCGTCTCCACATTTAATAAATAAATAGTTCAATGTTGTCATTCATTATCACCATCACTATGTTCTCCTACTTGATAATGTCCAGTGCTTTGCTACAATCTATATTGTTAAAAGTGCTATATAAATTAAAAGCAATTTATTCATTGATTAATGTCTAGGTAGTTGCTATGCAGTCCCAAGTGGTTGCTAGGGTCATCTAGGTGGTCGCTAAGGTGTTCTGATTGGTTGCTAGATGGCCCATTCTCCTCTCTCTGATACTCTGGTATCAACTTCCTTCTTCAGTGTACATCCGTGGGAATGTTTCTCCTCTTTTGCACATTTTGTACAAGTGAAATAGCAACAGTAACATGAATTGTTAGAGGTCTGTTCAAATCACTAACACTAACTCACTATGAGCAGTAGCAACATTTATGCAGCCTTAGCAAAGCCAACTAATTATGACTTTTTCACAGCGCAAACACGGGCACTTTCTGTCTCTCCCACTCCACTTCTACTTCGGTTTCTCTCCGGCCTTGGCCATGATGAGAGCATGATTGAAGTGGCAAGAAGGTAATTGGCATTTTGGATGAATGATAATGACCTCCGAAAGGACTGTGCTGCCCCAGTGACAGCCACTCAGTTCTGATTTGTTTGGACAGCGCGTCGTTCTGTTCATTTCACCCTCGCCCTCCTCGTGCATTCAGGCCTTTGAAGAATAAACAGGCGTTTCGTGACAGGCTAGTCATTGGCTCCAGCTCAGATTAAGCAACGGGCCACCCGCACATGTGCCTGAGGGACTCCGATTACTCTCAGGCTTCAAAGTCATCAAACAGACATTATGCATAAAAAAGTTTTTCTGCAAACGCCTGTATTAGCATTCCCAGAAATTAGAAAGCAAATTCTCTTCAGCAGCCACAGGAAAGGCAAATGTGACCTGATTAACATCGCAATTGTATTCTAGACAATAATAAGATTAACTGAGAGGCAAACAAAGATCTCAAACTGTGCTCAAGTCTGAGAAGCAATCAAAAGCCTGGAGAAGATCTGTTTGTGTTCCACTAGCAATAGCAAGAGTTCACCCAAAAATAAATTTGGAAGTATTTTGAAGAACCCAAAAGTTGTTGGCCCACCGTAGGGAAAGAAGTGTTATGTAAATCAATTGCATGATAATCAGCATTTTTCAAATTATCTTCTCTTACGTGCAACATAAGTAAGAAAGTTTTGGTATGACATAAGGGTGATGGCAAAGTTTACATTTTTGGGTAACTAACCCTTAAAAGAGGACATCATAGTATACCCCTTTTCACGAGATGTAATATAATCTCAGGTGTCCCCAGAATTTATCTGTAAAGTTTCAGCTCAAAATAATCCACAGATTTAATTATAGAGTTAATTAAATCATACTGAAATTTAATTTTTGTAACAGAAGCGAAAATATACTATTTTGGGGCATGTCTCTTTAAATGCAAATGAGCTACAGTTCCCCGCCCCTTTCCAGATGAGGGTGGAGCCTTTACAGCTCATGTCTTAAATACAAAACATCAGTTTGGTTTTGACCATTATTATGTCAAACCAAGGTGTGGGTGTTTTTATATAACTGTATTTCTGAAGGAAGACTGTCTTTAGAAAATGTCATTTTGATTTCATCCTGCATGTAAAGCAACACTTCTAAGCTCAGAGCTGCTTTGTCTACAGCCGTTACCGGGGAAACCTTCATTTCTCACCCTTAAAGCGCCTCCTTCTGGCAGAGAATCAATCTGCATGTTAATTAAAAAAAACTTATTTTGCTTGTTATCAAACAAAAAACTACTCTAGAATTAATTAATTAATTAAACCGTCTAAACTGTTTTCATTTAAAAACTCTAAAACTCAACCAAATGCATGAATGTAAATGTTGACATCTCGATATAAACTCATCACATTCTTTCATGTTTATATGATCTGAGCTGTTATTTGTATTATTGGCTCATTTGTATCATTTTGTCTAATGTCTCCTTTGTAGGAGAAACATCTGGGACGATGTTGAACTCATTTATTCAAATGTATGCACACCCAGAGAGACTGTCAACCAATGCAACATGATATTGCAGCAAAATAACTAACAGTGACTAAGCAGAAAGCTAGAAAAATGCTTTTCATTTGATTGATTTGAAATAAGACTTGTATTTGAACCGCTGTGCAAAAGTAACAAGAGAAACGCTTTAAATGTAGCATAGCAAAAGGTCACACTCACCGTTTTTGTCAGCTCGACGGAAAATCTGTGAAGAGATAGAGATGAAAGAAGAGAAACGTCAATGAGCAGTTTATCAATGTGAGCAGCATTCTGAAGTGTGCAGGACTGGTGGAAATGCTCAGTGTTGATCAATACTGAATACAATTTAGCGTGAACGGCTTTAATGAACTTTACTGTGTACCCTCTTCAACACTGATGGAACCTGACATTATAACGGAGATGCCTTTCTAAAAGCCTCTTAGCCACAGAAACAAACAATCCATGCTCTCCAAAACCACACACTTATACTACTAACCATTCAATCAGTAGGAGAAAGCTGAGCTGCATCCTGCGATGCTTTATTAACAACACATTGAAGACAAATGTTTACTGCTCGCTTCATGATGCTTTTTTGGAACATTGCTCAAAAGTTTGGGGCCGGCAAGATATTTTAATGTTTTTAAAGAAGTCTCAGTAAAAACAACAATATTGTTTATTATTATAACAAATGATCTGAACTGATTTCTTTGTTAGTATATGAAGAGCTCATTTGCAAAAGCAGATTCTCCAATTAATTTCAATCATTGGGTTACAAATAACTAACAATTACAACTAACTAACCCAATAAAAACATAATAGCATCATAAAAAGCATGTGTTTTGAAATTTTGAAAAAACTGAGTAATTTTACCTTTTTTTTTATTTCACCGTTTTTGCAAATAAACTCTTCATGTTAAAATGTAATTGATTGCTGTGACTTTTCAACATCATTACTGCAGTCTTCATTGCAACATGATTTTACCGAAATCATTTTAATATGCAGATTTGCTGCTGATGAAGCATTTCTGATTATTATCAATGTTGAAAATAGTCAAGCTGTTCATCATTTGTTTGAAAATGTGATACATTTTATTTTTCAGGAGTCACACATTAATAAAAAAATTCCAAAGAACAGGATTTATTGGAAATAGAAATCCTTTGTAACATTATAAATGTCTTTACTGTCAGTGCTGATAAATTGAATGCATGCTTGCTAAATAAAAGTACTATTTTATCTCGTAAGTTTTTAAAAGGTAGTTTAGTTTTATAAATAAGTGCATAAGTAGGCACAATTTATGCTTGCCTAAAAACTAATTTCACGCATTTAAGCATAAGCCCTTTAGATCAAAATGTTTGTAAAATCATGTAAGATCTTCTTCTGGTATCATCATAACAGAGAAAATGGTTGCTGTAAACTAACTAAACTAATCCTGATAGCTGTCAAATTCTCTTGAGCCTTTTCTACCACTGCTGCTTCTTTCTCAGGGTTTCTCAGGCCGATAGCAGATTGTGAGACTCGGGGTGATAATGTTTCAGGACAGTCTGCCTGTGAGGATTATGTAAGTGTTGTCAGTCCAACATGGCTGTTTCACACATGGATGGGTCACAACACTGTTAGAGCAGTTGCTTTTTAGTCTCCTCAAGTAGTTTTACCACCATCTGGCCTTCACTTTTGATGGGCAACTTGTCAATACAAGTCCATCTGTAACCAAATATAGGTTCTGGGTCATAAAACTCACATTTAGCTAGCTTTTCATCACCTGTTTCTATTACAAAAGATCGTATGTATGACTGAGAATGTATTTTGTTACCCAGCTAATATTCCTGATTTTTTTTTCTTCCTCATTAGCAGGTTTTTATGCTTTCTTATTTTTTCGAAGTCACTTCTGTGCTGTTTACTGCTTTTATGAAGCTTTGCTCTTTGTAAGCGGCGCTTCTGAGAGCTGAATTTCTCCTCTGGGATCTACACTGTCAGGTGGCCGGTTTATTATATCTTATAAAGCACAGCCGCAAGTGTTTGAATTTTACAGAAAAACAAGGGGAACTGAGTGTGTCACCTTCAGAATAACTTCTCGGTTCTTTCATGTTAAGCCTCAATACTGACAACATAACCATTTATAAAAGTTTCTGCGATTTTCAAGATTTGATAAAAGAAAATGTGTGATTATTTATTTATTCTCATGCTGTTATGATAATCTTTCCCTCTGCTGAAGCTCTGAAATCTCATTCAAGTTCATCTACAGACAAAAATAATATTATTTGTTTCTCTTAAACCGGTCTCAGTTAATTGTTATTGCAAGCATCACAATAATCCACACATTTACTCAGATTATTGTGATTTCGTCAGCTATTCAGACTCTCATTTTGATGAATGTGCAATTATAAATTGTGCCCTAAGAGTTTATTTAAAAATGATTTTGAAGAGGTCAGATATGACTAATGTTCTTTTCTGGACTAGCTATTCTTCAACATTAACATGAAAAGCACAGTTTCACAAGCTACAATACAAACAGCTAACTGGCTTGCAGAATTAAAATGTCATTCAGACAAATAGTATTAACTAAAACCAATAGTTGGATTCACACACTGTGTGCGTTTGGCTGAGAGCCACACAAAGTCAAACCAGAATTGACTAATCCCTTTAGAAGAGATTAATCTAAGCAAAACGACACCGGGATGGAGATTAAAAGGTGAAATATACTTCGTTTATAAAGAGCGGATCGCATGTGTGTTGATTCTTCAGGTTTACATGACACAGTAATGTTTCTAAAAGCCAGATGTGCAATAGAGCATTGCCAAAAGATAAGTGTAGGATAATGCATCATTAACAATGTCCTTTAAAGGTCATCTCAGCTTCCTGCCGAGAGATCGTTTCCAATGCTTCTCTGGCAGGTGTTGAGCCAGTGGGGAGACACGGGTCCTACTGACTCCGTTCACTAGAAAGAGAACAAACGATTCACAAAGCACAGTATATCAGTTGAGTCACGGTTTATAAATAGGCCTGACAGCATCTTAGTTAATCCAAATCTCTTTCTCCTTCAGAGCCCACGGTTCAGTATCAGCGCACAAGAGCTTCAAACGCGGGCCGAGGGAATTATAAGTAGCTGTTCGCTCCTCTCATGTCAGTCTGTTTAAGAAATTTCGAGGATACGGACCCGGGAAAGATGATTAGCAATTATCGCCTCCGGGAGCGAATAAATACCTCCCACAAACACAGCCTCTGTCCGCGCGTTGCTGGAAGCCATATTTTAACACTAGAGACACACGGCCTGTTTTATTGACAAAAGCAACTTTTAATGTAATTTCATATTTTAATTAGCAGGTCATGCAGCTCTCTCTTTCTTTCTTTTTTAATATGGGTCATTTATTTCTAGGAGAAATATTGTTCTGCTAATATAAACACACACATTAAATCTTCATATATTAAATATATTGTTATTTCATGATATGTCATATGACATGGTATATACTATATATTGCCATATACTGCATGAAGTAAAAATATATTAAACTTATTATAAATTGGAGCAATTTCATATATTAACAGGTCATATTATATAGATGTATAATTTGGTTTATAATATAGATATCATATATTTTTGGACATATACTGTATGTCATGTACATGCATCCAAAAGAAAAAGAAAAAAAATATGTATATATATCTCAAAAAAACATTATATAGATAATATTAACGTATGTACATTTACAAATTTTACCATGGAAAGTTTACATACAGTATATGTTATAAATTCACAAGTATGTAAAAATTTATATAGCTTAATATCAATATATGCCATATATTCCATTTTCATATACATGCTGCTATTTTCATGCCAACACCCTAGCAACCACCTAGAGCATCCTAGCAACACATTAAAACACTGTGAGCTTTTGCACTTTCAATCACCTCTTCATTAAATGCAAAATTCTAGTTAGGTGGTGATATGAGAAGGCTCAGTAGTAGTTCCCGCAATATTTAATTTCATGCATAATTCTACATCTTAAAGACAAATTCATAAATAATAGAAGCTGCTTCAACATGATCTGGAATGCGAGGAAAAAAAGACAACAACATTAGCAATCGTCTCTTTAAAGAAACTATGGGAATACATGACAGAATCACACGCTGAGATCAGCCTGCGCTCCAACAGATTGAATTCATCCAAGCAGCACAGCAACATTAATCATGACGCACATCAGAACTGTCAGAAAACTTTTCTGTATTTGCTGTGATGATCAAAGACACGCAACTTTGCTTCCCCGAGTGCACGCTAAAGGAGGAAAGCTAAAGACACAAACACAATGCATTGACTTTTTGTTTCTCCCAAATGCACGTCAGGCTCTTCATTTGCTGACAACAAAAGCAGGTTACCACAACATCTCTGCAACCCATAATGTGATGTGAAAGGAGGATATCCATTTCAGAGATCTATATGTGGATTACAATGGAAGATCGATTTCACTCTCCAGAGCTTCTCCACTCATCCCAGTGGCGATGCTTCTTTTGCAAATCAATCATTATTTGATATTATTAGTTTGACATGTATTATTTCAGTTAAGACTTTAGAAAGCAATTAGAAATTGCTTATAGCAATAAGTTTCTGGCTACATTTTTAATATTAACTGAACGCCTGCAGCCAAAAAAGAAGAGCCGTCTCTAGCAAGTCAATGCTTTTTAATTAAAGATTGCACTAATGAATCATGCAAAATAAGACCGGGAACATGCGCTAAATAAGGTCAGTTTTGATTTCAGGTTGACTTTAAGGACAAGCACGCACACACACATCCTCTCTGTTGTCAGACCCCCTCTATGACAGCTTAGTTAACCCTGCTGAGAGAACATCTGCAACTTTTTATGACTGCACACAGCCTTCAAGGTGCTGAAGCAGCTACTGCTTGTACAATGATTTTACATTAAACGAATCCCCAACACATGCAATAAACATCCAAGACAGATGAAATACAGATTATATAAGTATGCAATGCAATATTGACGATACCCTTAATCATTTTTGTAAATAATTTGACTCTAATGAGTGAATATTCTGAACAACAAACTAAATTCATACTACAATAAAAAGATTGCATGCATATTGAAGCCTCTACATGACATATGCAATGTTTAAATAGGTAAATTATCTCTATATAGCTACTATATAGGCTACCGGCTATCTGATATTACGATAGAAGACTAAAAATAAGACACGACAATGCATTTAGATTTTCTTCTTGCGCTTCACAATAATCTTTGTGCTAAATGCAATATTTATTCCCAAAAATCAGTGCCCTATAGCATAACCTATTTTAAGATTATATTGTCAAATGTGCATGACCACCCCTCTCTCTCTGTCCTACATTGATAGAAGTGTCACAATGACATGTGTTCTTGTATTCAAGGTTAATGTTTGCATGGTCACCTATTGGCGGGCTCATTGACCGAGGGTTTGGCTACTTACATCGTGAAAGATGGACAGTCCGTGAACCGCATCTTGCATCTGATGCTGCTGCTGCTGTTTGGAGCGGAGATGCTCGCGCTTCGCCGACTGGAGACACATCGTGATCATTTCGGTGCACGCCAACATCTTTAAACGAGCTGTTCAATTTTAACAAGAAGAATATGCACTTTAAGACAACGATATATAAACAGCTCTCGGGGTCAGTGAGATCGGAGCTGGGGTGTGAACAGCGATACGGCGCTAGTCTTCTGGGCGAATGATGCTGATGCTGAGGAATACTAGTGAACGCCAAAGAATCGTTCTTTCGACTGAACCGGTTCTTTTGAATCATTCCACGAACTAATTCGAAAATCGTTCGTGAATCATTGGACTAAAACCTTTGTGTTTTTTTCTTTTTGTTGACAAGATTTATAGAGTGGTACAAAGATATATCCAAAATCTCCTCTGTAAATAACTTTTAACATGTCTTTATTTCAAGTTCTATATTAAATTAGGTAAAGTCTCATCTAGTACGTTATATTTATATCATTTATTAACGTAATTTTGGATATCTATTCGCCATTTGTCGCTTTGGAAAAAAGCGTCTGCAAAATGACTACATGTAATAATTTTTTACCTCATTAACATATGATGTATTTCCTTATTTTAATAATTTTGACTGGTGGACAAAACTAATATATGCATCTTTTTTAGTGCAACGCCTAACTGAAATGAATCTTCGAGCGAACCGATTCGCGGAAATGATTCAGACTTCCAAGAGCAACCGAGGAAGTTCTTGCTCTCCACCTTCTCGGATGCTGATTGGTCCAACAGTAGCTCAATGGACATCATCATTTGACTCTCTTTTGCTAGGACAAATCCATTCAATGAATACATTAATAAACACTAAAATGAAGCATTACAATGAAACTGCATTATAATGAAACATAAATGCAAGGTCATCTAAAAGAACCACTATTAATTTGAGAACCACGTTTATAATTAAACACATATTTACTCGCTTACATTTCAAAGTTCCATTGTTTTACGAGAAAATACCGTCAATGTGCCATGACTACCAAGGTTTTCCAAAAAAAATAATACCTTATACCTCTCTTCCCTGACAAACAGCGCCATCTCGCGAAAGAACAGTCTTTAACTAATGCTAATGAATCCATTAAATATTAATTCTGAAAAACTCACACGCATATTTGATGTTTCAGGCTTTACATTCGGTAAATTAAAACGCACTGTATACCCCTGCCCTGTACAAAACAAACATTACATTATCCCAATGGGCTCGCGCCGCGTCACGTGACGAGGGGTCGCGCAGTGACGTCACTCTGACATGGCGCCTGTGCTGGTGGCGGACCTTTGGTCTCCCGGTTGAGATGGAGCAAAGTTTATTCAAACGAAGAGAAGTTGACCTCAGATCCCGTTGAAACAGAGATCTAGAAACCGTTCCCGCCAGCATAAGACGGTGAGATATCATCGACACACGCGTATAAAGGACAACATGGAAGAAAAACAGCCGTGTTTTGATAACGGCTCGTTAGCTCGTTTATCCGGTGACTGTTAGACTGTGAGTTGGGTGATGTTTTGACAGCTCGGTAATTACAGCCTCAGACGACTGTAAACCACCAGTTTAGTTTCCAAGACATATATGTATTTAGTTGAGTCTTAAACATCCTCTTGACTTCTGCAGCTGCGACAACGTCAGTCAGAAACGTTACGTGACGTCACTTCTGTAAGTACAGTTACAATATCATAACACAGTGATGGTGTTATTATTATTTTCCCGAAGGGAAATATTAATGGTGTGTATATAGAAGTATGAGACACTGTGATATGAAAGTTATCTGCCACGAAATTTACGTACTCGGAAGATTTTTGTAATAGTATGGGATTGTGGTTTGTTTGTGTCGTAACGTTACGTGCCGAAGTATTATCATCTGATATAACGTACTAAAACACTGTTTTATTTTAATGTCCTTCTACAAAATATTATGCCAAGACACCTCATGAACATGGTCAAAATAACTACATTCTGAGGTCTGATGTTTACAAATGCAAATGAAGCATTATCTAATTAAATGTGCGCTCATTTGCATACATTTTCAGAACAGAAACCTGAATGTTGGATAAAGCCAGGTTCATGTATGTTGACAGATAAAAGTGTTTGCAGAGAGGATATTGAATTTTTTTTATCACTCCATAAATGCTGTCAGCAGCCAAAAAACATATTTATCATGTATTTAAGAAAATGGTAATTATATAAATCAGGTAAATAATATATGTGACCCTGGACAACAAAACCAGTCATAAGGTAAAATTTTACAAAACTGAGATGTATACACAAGCTCAGTAAATAAGCTTTCTGTTGATATATGGTTTGTTAGGATAGGACAATATTTGGTCGAGATACATCTATTTGAAAATCTGGAATCGGAGGGTGCAAAAAAATCAAAATACTGAGCAAATCAGCTTTAAAGTTGTCCAAATGAATATCTTATCAATGCATTTTACTAATCAGAAATGACATTTTGATATGTTTACAGTAGGAATTTTTTAAAAAATCTTCATGGAACGTGATCTTTACTTAATTTCCTAATGATTTTTGGCATAAAAAAAATTATTTTGACCCATGCAGTGTATTTTTGGATATAGCTACAAATAAACCCCAGGGACTTAAGACTGGTTTTGTGCTCCAAGGTCACATGTGAACAAACACCTCTGTAAAACACATCAAACTACAGATAGGAATAAAACTGTTAAGTTGTATCTAAGTGAGATAAATATTGGGAATGTCTGTTTTGGATGTTTTGTTTCTGCTGGTATGATACAAAATAGGCCGGAATCTCAAAATGTACCAGTGCTTAAAAAAACAACGATGTTGCCTGTAGTGTCTTGCCTTATTAAAACGTCAAGAGTTCCTGTGCTAATTTGTGAACTATTCAAATCATTATCGGTCAATTTCTAAAGTGCTTAACAATGATCCATCATTTTGAACTAACTTCTGACAGTGTGCTGATGTGAGCTTTTATCACTAGCAGAACATATTAAAGATAAATTAAAGGAAAAATCAAACTTGTTGTAATGAGTAATAGTTTATTGTTAAATGCAAGATTGCTAATCAGGCATATTGACAGAGGTTAACAAAATATTTTTGATATTTATATGATATAATAATTTGATGTTCTTCTTCAGCTCGAGTAACCTGTAGCTTTCTTTGCATGGGAAAGAACAGAAAGAGCATGTTTCTTTTGAGTTGCACAGAAGAGAGAAAGTCATACATGTGTAGTAACGTGTGGATATAATAACAGTTTTTGTTTTGGCTGAAACTATAACGAGGACGAGTCAACATGAAACATCAACGATGGGCAGGCTATTGTGGGAGAATATCAGGCCAGTTATCAGAGCTGTCAGTAGCTCTATTGCGCTGGTAATGTGTAATTGTATTCTTTATTAACAGTCAATGGTTAATTATGTGTTCCCTTTCGACATTTCACTCGTACTGCGTCTAGCTAGACGCTATGGGGAAAACTCCTTTTTTCCCCCCTAACTGAAGCCTTATATAAAACGCAGTTTTATTATTGATAAAACTGCTCGGCCATTGGCCGCTATG
>JAUCMT010000103.1:1552739-1562739 GCA_032357475.1 Enteromius thamalakanensis
ACCAACAGAGCCGAGTCGAGCCGAGTCGAGGCGAGCCAAGACGAGCTGGTACTATGTAGTGGAAAAGCGCCATTAGTGAGGCAATGATGCATGCATATAGTTATTGGTAGAGTCCCGCTGTGTCAGTAATTCTCCCAAAGAAATTAAACCACTTTCAGCCTAATTTTACATTTTTAGAGCTGTTCAGCATTGTAGCAGTTATTTTTCATGTGTTCATTTACACTAACAAATGGTGAACATTTATGATTAAGATTTCTGTTAATTTTAACCTTCTTAAACAAAGTTGTTGCTAAAACTGGTATTTCTAATGTAATAATTTTTAATGATTAGTCATTGTAATTAAGTTATGATTTTACCACCACTATTAATATATTTAGTTCAGTGCTTGATTTTACTGTTTTTATTAGTAGTAGTAGTATATTTTAAAATATATTCATTTAGTGAAAAGTTGATATTGGCTAAAATAAAAATCATTCAGAGACCTTTTATTGTATAATATTATTGTGCATATAATTTTATTCGAAATGTTGTGTTAAATTATTAATTTTAATGTAAAATTTAATTCGAAGAGGCGCCCGCTGCAGCAGCAGTCTCATCCTCCGCGCCGCTAGATGTCACTGCGCGCTCACGAGGCCGCCGCGTCCGCTGATCACGAGCTGTGAGAAAATGACGCAAATCCGCTGCCTCCAGGACACACGTGTGTAAATCAGCATTGGACGCTGATAGTGTGTCAAACAGACACAATTCTGTTTTTTTGATGAGTTAAACTATAAAATCAAGTCTCCTTTATGTAGGTAGATATATTTGTGAAGACATACACTATATATTTATTCCTATATAGTATCGCTTGTTTTAATAAGGAGTGTGTAAAGTTAATTTTGTGAGTGGAGCGCAAAGATGTTTTCAGATCTGGACCTGATCAGAACTATCGATGATAATGATGAAATTCCCGAGGATCCGGACTCAGCGTCCGACGATGAAGCTGTAAGTTTACTTTAATACTCGGAAAAGAAATAAAGGAGTTTTTTTTGGCCTGTATTGCGGTGCTACAATATAGTTTGAGAATGTTAAATAGCAAACATGTGCTTAGAGTTGTAAATTACCATGGTAAATTGTGTTGTTTGACGATATACCATGGTAATGCTATGTTTTTATCTTTATACTATGGTAAATCCGCGTTTTAGGGTGTGCAGCATGGACGTAACGTTAACGTAACCGTGGAAGGACTGTGTTTGAGTCTCATAATACGTTAATAACATGTTTTTTTTTAAAGCACGTCATCATAGTGATACTATGTGTTGTCTGTTGATAGACAATAGCACTACAGTGTTATGTGCATCATATTATATACCATTATTTTATCTAATTATTAGATTTTTATAGTATTATTACACTTTAAGCTAATGGCTTGTTTATGTTTCTCATACTAATACGTTGTTACTTGCTGATATACCATAGTAATACTGCAGTAATTTCATGTTTTGTATATTCATTTCTATCACTTGTATTCTATCCTCAATCTATTTCTATCCTATGTAAAATATAGTGCCTTGGAGTACCATGGTATATGACTATGGTTTGATTTATTATATTTTTTTAGCATGGTACCACCATGGTGTTTTGGATCTGTTGAGTGGTATTACTGTAGTATGCAGATGGCTGAAAATTTCCCATGGTTTTCTTGAAGGTGCCACATGCAAACACCACAGCATGTGAATGGTGTACTTTACAGTAGTATAGTATTACAATCCGATACCCTCAGTGTACCGTAGTAAGTGTGTTTAAGTGAGCTGATGGTGGAGTATATCTTCAGGAGAAGCCCATCGTGTTGAGTAAGGAGAAGCGCGCTCTGAAAGGCCGCGGCGCCGGAGACTTCAGCGCAGATTTTGAGTTCGGGGAGCGAGATGGACTTTACAGCGAGGACTGGGCCATGGCAGACGTGATGGCGCAGCTCAAGAAGAGGGTGAGGGACTCTCACGTCACAGCTCACGACTGATGATCACCTTATTCATGTAGAATCATCATCTTCCCTCTTTATGGTTTTCCAGAAAGCGCCTACTACTTTGGACGAAAAGATCGAGAAAGTGCGTAAAAAGCGCAAAATTGAGGTAAGACCATGTGTGCAGCTCTCCAATGGAAAATGGTTGTGTGAATGTGGCAGATGGAAATGGATGTAGATGGTACTTGTATGTGTTTGCAGGAAAAAACTCAAAAAGAAAGCAAGAAAACCGAAGCTTCAGCCACAGAAAACGACGACGACGAAGAGGAGGATGAAGAAGATGATGAAGAATCAGGTGAAGAGGATGTTGATGAAGAGGTAGATGAAGATGAGTTCTCGTCAGGTGATGAGGAGGTGCTCAAAAAAGCAGGTGTGTGTCAACAGTCAATCAAAGCACTCTTTATTATCGTTCTCTATGAACAGATATTTGATTCACTTTCTTTTCTCACAGACACTTTGAGAGAAAAACAGAAGAAAGGCAAGAGGAAAACAGCAGAAGCTGTGAGTATGGATGTGCTTTCGTTTATGATGTGAACCGGTTCTGGAGGTTTGCTCAGTGTTTTACTCCTGCTCTCTCTTCCAGCCCCAAACGTTTTTTGAAGACGCCTCGCAGTATGACGAGAACCTCACCTTCCAGGATATGAATCTCTCCAGACCTTTACTGAAGGTGTGTCTGATGATGTCTGACAAGCCCAAGATGCTGACATGCCATTAAATATGCTACTACTGCTTATTGTAAAATGATATATGAAATATTTAATGTTTTAACAGTCCAAATAAATCCTCTGATGTAACCTGTGTTTGTTCAGGCCATCAGTACTATGGGCTTTAAGCAGCCCACTCCCATTCAGAAAGCTTGTGTTCCTGTGGGGCTGCTGGGAAAAGACATCTGTGCGTGTGCTGCCACTGGCACCGGTGAGACACAAAGAGTGAATATGAATGAGTTTTTCTGTTTGTGAGTGAGGATGAGTGTGAGACGTTTGGATGCCTCTCTGTGTGTCTCAGGTAAGACGGGGGCCTTCATGTTGCCGGTCCTGGAGCGTCTGATCTACAAGCCGAGGGAGACACAGGTGACCCGTGTGCTGGTTCTGGTGCCGACCAGAGAGCTGGGCATCCAGGTACACAGCGTCGCTCGTCAGCTGGCCCAGTTCACCAGCATCAGCACCTGCCTGGCCGTGGGTAAGAGCCGTGCTACTTCACTATTACTCATTTTCTCTAGTATTTATTCATATTTTCAATTATAAAAATTAAACAACACTGTTATATAAAATTGTGCTTTCATAATTTTATTTTTTAATATATATAAATAAATACGTGTGTGTGTATATATATGTATATATGTATATGTGTATATATATGTGTGTGTGTGTATGCGTAATTGTTTTAAATATGTTTTTGTTTTAGTAATTCTGTTATGTACTTTTTTTTTCTTTTCTTTTTTTTTATATTTATTTTATTATTTTTCCAATATCTATTTATCTTTTTTATTTTCCATCTCTCTTTAGTTGTCAGGTGAACTTTCAAATTAAGTGTTTTTATTTAATTTTTTTTTAATCTTAACTTTTATAACTTATTTTAAGACTATTTAAAATGTTTTGGTTTTAAAGTATTAGTAATTATGTTGTTTTTTTCATTCTTTAGAGTGTTTTTTTTTTTTTTTTTGGTCAAGACAGCATTTATTGAAAGTATTTAATCTAATAATTAAGTTGTTTTATTTCAGCTTTATTTGTTTTTTTTTTAACTTAAAAAAATAAAATAAAATAAAAAACTCGCATTAAAAGCAGCTCTGTTGCTTTAAGTAACACTTGTAGGTTTAGTAATGTCATGCAGCAGTGAAGTCAGGATGTATTGTGAGATGTTTGTGACCTGTCTGCCAGGTGGACTGGACCTGAAGTCTCAGGAGGCTGCTCTGAGAGCGGGCCCAGACGTCTTGATCGCCACACCGGGACGCTTGATTGACCATCTCCACAACACGCCCTCGTTCGAGCTCAGTCAGATCGAGATCCTCATCCTGGATGAGGCCGACCGGTGAGAGACAGACTCCTAGAGCGACAGCTGAGGTGTTTGGCTGCTTATTCAGACGTGTGTTTTCTGCTCAGGATGCTGGACGAGTACTTCGAGGAGCAGATGAAGGAGATCATCAGGATGTGCTCCTATCAGAGACAGACCATGCTGTTCTCAGCCACCATGAGCGAGGAGGTGATGCTTACAACCTCAGTTGTAGTTGTGTTGAGAATTCTGGTTAACGTGTACATGCATACACCCTAATCCACTATTATTGGCATCTGGTTGATTAGGAATTAGAGAGAGAGATGAAATCAGGGATTCTTTTTACAATTTACACACTGTAGCTAACAGTCAAAGCATTATATGGGCTGTGTGCTATATATAATGTTATTTTTGGCTCTGTTAGTACAGCACATCTATATTGTGTTTTTAATCTTTGCCTTCAGGTGAAGGATCTGGCTTCTGTGTCTCTGAAGCAGCCGGTGAGGATCTTTGTGAACAGTAACACAGATGTGGCGCCGTATCTCAGACAAGAGTTTGTGAGGATCAGACCCAATAAAGAAGGAGACCGAGAGGCTATTGTTGCAGGTAAGGTGCCCTGATGAGTGGCCTGGTTGGTCTGCTGTCTACTTGGGGAGTTGTGACCGAACTGCCTCGTTATAAGTGACTGATTTCAAATAACGTCTTGATTGTAAGTCACTCGTGAACCACACTCACTCGCTGTTGTGGTGTTTATTCACATTGTTTCTACATTATGTCAAACACTTGAAGAAATGATGTGAATGAACACAAAACAAATTTATGTCACTGCCAAAATATTTGGCTACGACTGTTGAGTTTTTACATTAGTAGCACAAAATATGCATAATAATCACTCATGAATGTGCTATATTTCATATTGTTGAGCTATTTAAAATCAAAAGTAGAAATAAAAATATTATAATATATTTATAATGTATAAATAATATTTATTTATTTTTTGCTAATTGTTATTTTAGTATATAGCAATGTTTTTATTTTTTATCATTTCTGTTTTTATTTTAACTTTTAACTTAAAATTGTTTACTTTTTAATCTATTTTGACCTTTTTATTTGTATTTTATTTTTATTTTCAGCTAAAATTTTATTTTTAGTTATTATCTATAATTTTAATTATTTACTTTAGCTTTTTCAAAACCTAATTATTAAAACATTTTAGTCTTGATGAACAATAATACTGTATCAATGGCCAAAAACAAACCATTTTGCGGTTCATTAAAGATGCTATTTTGCTCCCTCGGGTTTGAAACCCTTGGATTCTGAGCGTGTGTATTAAACCCAGTTACTGTCCGCAGCTCTCCTGACCAGAACGTTTCAGGATCACGTGATGCTCTTCACTCAGACGAAGAAGCAGGCTCACCGCATGCACATCCTGCTGGGCTTGATGGGGTTAAAGGTCGGTGAGCTTCACGGAAACCTGTCGCAGACGCAAAGATTGGAGAGTCTGAAGTGAGTTTCATGCAATAATAAAACATGTTTCACTGTAACAAACTGCTGCTCAAAAAAAGTCGTCCTTGTGTTTCAGGCGTTTCAAGGACGAGCAGATTGATATTTTAGTGGCCACAGACGTGGCTGCCAGAGGTCTGGATATAGAGGGAGTCAAAACTGTGAGTTGTCAGGAGTTTGCCGCTACCATCTGTGTTCGAGAACAGCGTCTGAATGCATGTGTGTCTGCAGGTGATAAACTTCACCATGCCCAACACCGTCAAGCACTACGTGCACAGAGTGGGCCGAACGGCTCGAGCGGGGAAAGTGGGCCGATCCGTGTCCCTCGTGGGTGAGACTGAGAGGAAGATGCTGAAAGAGATCGTTAAAAAAGCCAAAACGACCGTCAAAGCTCGAGTCATTCCTCAAGGTAGACGTGCTTCAGCTCACAGCTGTGTTCCTGTTCAGAAGAAATCTCTTTTGAGGGGGTTGCTTCTGATTCAGAAATCTCTATATTATTTTTGCACATTGGTTTAAATCCAGGGTTTCTGCAAGTTTTGAGAAGCGTTTAACCAATTAATGCCACAAAAAGGTATGAAATCAGAGCAGAAATCTGGCATTAATCAGTCAATTCTTTTTTTCTTCTTCATACAAATATCTAAACATTTACTTGAGAAGCAAAATTAACCCTTAAGATATTAAAGAGAAGTTTAAAACACGGGAATAAAAACTAGTTTTCCTTTTGAATAAAGTGGATTTTTATGACTCCGTTAGCAGATATTTGCTGTTTTTTTTAATCATAAGCTCCCATATCTTAATTTTTCATAAAAACAAGACGAATTAATGTATGTAGTTTTGCTTTCTCAGGTGAATGCAGCTTAATTTAAGAATCTTTAAACATTTATGTACTTGTAAAGCTAGACAGAAATGCTGATGAGCTGTTGTTTTTGCGGTGTTATCATAAGGTACAGTTATTAAAAAGTTATTTTCAATATCCAGTGGTTGTGAGAAAGCTATTTAAGTGATTTAAATGATTAATCGCATCCAAAATATGTTTTATTTACATAATATATGTGTACCGTGTATGTTTACTATTTACAAATGCACACACACACACACACACACATATAGCATGTTTTAAAAATATTTACGTGTATATATTTGTTCATATAATTTATGTAATATAGAAGTATATTTAAGAACAAATATGTTATGTGTATATATGCATTCACACACACTAAATAAACTCAAACTTTTATTTTGGATGCGATTTAATTGATTTGAAAGCGCGATTAAAAATAAATTGGTTGGGAGGTTTGCTAATACAACTCATCGTGTTCCTGTTGTCTTTACTTGGTGTGACCATAAAACCTGCAGAATCCCTGTCAATCATGATGATTACTAAACTACTGTAACACTATCAGGTAAATATACTGGTATCAAAGAGGACCGTTGTTAATGTGTGTGTCTCTCAGAGGTCATCCTGAAGTTTCGGGACCTGATTGAGAAGCTGGAAAAGGACGTGTACGCTGTATTACGCTTGGAGAGGGAGGAAAAGGAAATGGCTCATTCAGAGGCGCAGGTCTGTTTGCTTGAAATATTCACTTGCATCGGTGTATGATTAAACACACTGGCTCCTGTAGTGAACCCTGTGTGTGTGGTTCAGATCAGTTCAGCTCAGAAGAGGTTAACCCAGGGAGCAGAAGAGAAACAGGTGCCCAGGACGTGGTTCCAAACACACGAGGAGAGAAAGAAAGAGCGCAGTGAGTTGAATTAGTGCTCTTTCGTGAAACACTGTGTGTTTTTCTTGCTGCTCAAGATACATTTCTGATTACATCGAATGTTCTTAATATTTCAGTCATTCATTCTCATCACACACTTTCTCTTTCTTTGTCAAAGTGACAAAAGCGCTGCAGGATTTTGATTTGGCTCTGAGAGGAAAGAAAAAACGTGCAGAGTTCCTGAAACAGGGCAAGAAGAAAGAGTTAACGGTGAGATGATTTCATCGTTTTTTTTTGCCGTATGCTTTTATGACCTGCCTTTGTTCATCACTGTGCCATCAGAAATTAAATCCATGAATCATCATAGTGTGTGTGTGTGTGTGTGTGTGTGCACGCCGCAGGCGGAGGAGAGAGCTCAGTTCGAAGTGCTGAAGTCTCAGATGTACGCCGAACGAGTCGCCAAACGTGAACGCAAGCCGAAGAGAGCCAGGGCCATTCCTGAAGACGAACCTGTGAAGAAAGGTCAGCAAATAAACCCTTGATCCTCCTTTTTCAGACATATCGCTTATAAAACAACAATTTCAAAATATTTACTTAGCACTGAACATTTTTAACATTCCAGCAGACGTTATAACATCAAACACAATTTAACTTAAAAATAATAACCTAGTAAAATGCTTTTTTTTTTTTTTTTTTTTTCTGTGTGTGTGTAAAAATGCACTAACATGCATGTATATATTAAGAAATAATTTTTTGTTGGTATATTAATTTATCTTTTATATAAATATATTTATATAAATATAAATGCATTTATTGAATTCTGACTTTTTTTTACTACTCTACATCTTCCAGTTGTCAAAGACAAGGGCGGCAAGAAGAAGTCTGTGTTTGATAAGGAGCTCACGAACACCAGCAAGAAAACTCTGAAGCAGTACAGAGCCGGGTATGTGCCGCTGCATGTGATACTGAAGAGTTCAAGGCTCTGTCTGAGAGTCTAACAGTGATTTCTCTGTCCAGGCCATCCTTCGAGGACAGGAAGAGACTCGGCATTCAAAACAAGAAAGGAGGACGCTTCAAGTCAAAGTCCAAGTAAGATTTATTACAGTCACCTCCCTAGAACAAAAAACACTTTTATGTATAGTCCCATTTTAATCTCATTTAACAGAGCATTATTAATGATAACAGAGTTATTGTGTCCACTTTATATAATGCATTGTTTGAGAATTATGGAGGATATGTAAAAGTAAATAAAATACACACACTGAAATGTAATGGATAACAAAGCAACAAGTTAATGAATCGTACAATAAAAACATATTATGAAAGTGTTTTTTTTTTTATTTTGTTGTGCTTGTGTTTATCTATTGCTGCATTCCGTTATGTAATTAATAATTTAATACAATAAAATATAGACTGGGAAATTATTGCATAGAGAATAAACATTTTTTCTGAGTGTACATTGAAAAGCATATATTTTATAAAAACAGTTTGGATTTTTGTGTCTGTGTATTATCTAAAGATACGTTTAAAATTATTTCAAGATGGATGGTTTTTATATTAGAAAATCGTAACATCTATTCCATCTAACTAGAGCTGCTTGTGTTCTTAAAAATAATTGCTCTTTTGTTGATTGTGATTGCTTTATTCTCCTCATCTGGATATAAGTGTCTGGTAAATGCCTAAACGTTATTGTTAAATGAGTGAGTTTGAATTCTTGCCTGCCGTGTCTCATCTCAAGTCTTTTATGTGCCTTTTCAGATACAGAAGAAAGTGAAGCCATGCCTGATGTATACGACGCCTCTTTCTCATTTTATCATCCTTAACATAAACCCTTTTAATAAACCTGAATAACTTGTGCTTCTGTTTGTGGTGGAGCGGAGTAAACATGAATCGTTGACTAATGAACATCAGAAATAAAAAGCCAGTTGATTCCTGCAGAGTGAGATGATGTGAAACTTCTGTCGGAGATCACCCAGTGATCGGACTGAGGGCGGTCTGAGATGTTAGAGAAGACACATAAGAAACATATAAGAAATAAATGAAGCTCCAACAGTATTCTGCACAGGACAGATGCATAATATAATAAAATTCGGTTTAAATTTTTTAAATAAGAAATTAATTAATTGCATAATTAAATATTGGACTGCGCTTTATTAAGCTGTTCTTGTACGGAGTAATATTATGTACATGTATTTATACGGTTATGATTAGGGTTATTTTCATTATGCATAATTTATTTTAAGTAAAACTTTATTTTATTTTGTGCTTGCTACAGATGAATGTACTTGCTATTGTAATAATTAATAATGCATAATTACACGCAAGTAACCCTAACCGTATAGTAAGTACATGTAGTTACTAAATATTACTTAAATGTATAGTTACACTGTATCACAAACTCCTTAAAATATTAAATAGTAAGTACGTGCAACAAGGACACTGAAAAGTAAAAAACAAATATTTGTATTTATTAAATGCTATTTACTTATTTATTCAAGTATTTACTGTTAAAGATGAGTCCCACTGGTGCAGAGTGAATTCTGAGTAAGTAAACATGAAGCTCCAGTCAGGTCAAAGTATTTGTTCATCAGACAGACACGAGAGAACAGCTTCTTCAATTTGTTTTGTCTCCTTTTATTCAAGATGTTGTGTTATTACAGCTAGCCTCTCCACAGTCAATCTTTTATCACAGCAGTTCATGTTTGCAAGAGTTTTGCACACTTCAAGACTATTGTTCCTCCTTGTTTGCTCTGTCAAATGAGGTGTAGTGTTGCTAAACAGCACTTCCAGGTCTTACCACCTCCACCAC
>JAUCMT010000103.1:1584470-1596763 GCA_032357475.1 Enteromius thamalakanensis
TCTTTAATCTAGATTTAAACTGACAGAGTGTGCCCGCCTCCCGAACAGTATTAGGTAGATTGTTCCAGAGTTTGGGTCTAAATAAGAAAAGGATCTGCCAACCGCAGTAGATTTTGATATTCTAGGTATTATCAGATGGGCAGAGTTTTGAGAAAACAATGTTTGGAAATATAAACTGATATTTCCAACTGACACACAAGATATCAATAACCCACTTAAAACCATTTTTTTTGTTGCTGAAAATACTAGTGGCCTTAGACTTTTCTACAGTACTGTATATATGGGATGCTGTAACGTACAAACAAAACAAAAACTCTAACATTGAAGATAAACCTTTCTAATGCTATTTATAATAATGGAGATATATTTTTCTCATATTATTTGTTCAAATTTATGCTCATGCATTACTTTTTTTTATTTGTATATATTTTATAAAGAATGTAGATATGAATAGATTAATCTATAGGTTTTTTTGGTCCTAGTTTGTTATTAGGTGGTTGTTCAAAGGCTCAGTTTTCATCCTCTATTGTAAATATGAGGTATTTTTTTCCACCTGCTTTATTGGTAGTTCATAGAAGCAGTATCATATCTGTCCTTAACAAGCCGATGATTTGATGTATTGTAGAGGCATCAGCCTCTAGCTTGCGCAATAGAAATGCTTCTGCTTGCCTTTGTAGCGGATGTGATTGTCGTCTCAGGTTTGACACAGAAGCATTCGTGCCTTAATTTAACCTGCCGCCATTTGAGTCCAGCGTTAAAAGACATCCATGCACTATATAACACTACGAAAGCCATTCTGTTTGAAAAGACCCACGAAAATCTTGGCATGCCACCTTGGCCGACGTTGCAACGTGCCAAGTGTACTGAATGGACGTTTGGCAGCGAGCTGGGGGGACGTCTGACAGCCTGCTTTTATATGCCTGTGTAGCCGCGTGATTTGTGCTCTGCCAAAACCATCGATCCCCTCCAAATTAGAACAATTACTGCCGCCTCGCCTCCCTTTTTCCCAGCCTTTCATTAAAAATGGCTCTGTCGATAACACTGTTTATGTCAGGATTAATGTGATGCCGACCTGACAGGATGTCATTATGTGATTATTTCATCTCGGGCTGGCAGAAGGAAAAGAATAAGACAGGACGAAATTATTGTTAAAAAAGATGTTTTGTTTCACCTGGCACCTTGAGCGAACAGAGATCGGACTGCATGTGTTCAGCCAAAGCAGGTGATTTCCTATAGCGGAAGTCTTGATTGGGAATTGCTTATACGTTATGTATTCCATGCAATGCAGTTGTTTAATTACGCAATGCAAATGTTTAGTTACCCTAATTGCATTGGAGCTTAAACCCATGTTGACTGGATTTCCTTTCCCTCCAGCTTGTTGTATTTGTGTTTTTTGAGCATGAGGGTGTCACACAACACATCCAAGTTGACATCTGTCTGATTCACTGAGTGTCTGCCAAGTGACAGAGGAATTTTGTGCAAGAAAACTTTTTGATTTGAGTCTGTCAGGACAAACGATTTTTGACATTGACAGCAATGTGTTTCTTCTCTCCTTTAAAAATATCTATTTATTTTGCCAATGTAATTATATGGTTAGTTGCATTTTATTATTTGCTTAGTTGTTCCCTGCTGATTTTAGGTGGGATAATTTCCTTCAATCAGGATCAGCTGGCAGGAAATAATCCTGGATCCTATTAGATCCAATACCATCAGGATCCAACACCAGCAGGTGGCAGATCTCGAATACGAATAGAAGAGCCTGTCTTGTGCTCGAACTTTGCTTTGAAATGGGTTAGAAACATTTTTGCAACCTTTCAGTGAAAAGTTCTTGAAAGAACCGTTATCTAATAACCTTAAAGAACTTTTTTTGCAATTGAAAACGTCCATGGATGTGAGAGATTCTTCACTGAACCATTAATGCCAGTAAAGAAGCTTTATAACAGTAGACATGGATCAAGTACCTTCTTCAATGCAAGTCTGTTGGATTTTTTCCACTTGTTTTATTATTCTTGTCATTCTTCAGGCATCACTTATGTACTATAGCACGTCTCTGCAAAAACACTGAATAAGATAATAACGTGGCTATTTCTTTCAGTGTGGGAAGTCTACCGGGTCTTTTGGATATAAAATTAGTAAAAGAGGATGAAACTGAAAGTGTTTAGAATTGTATTCCTTTCCATGGTGTGTCTCTGGTCAGACCTCGAAGTGAAATGTCAGGAGTGTATAAGTCTATTCTCACAAACGCTTTCAGGGGTGTAGGTGCTTGTGAGGATAAACAGCATGCAGAGGTTGACAGTTCTGCTTCCTGTTTTTGCCCGTGAGGCTAGAAAATCAACAAGAACTGTCAATTTAACAAGTTAAAAGAGTTCACCCAACAATTTGCAAACCCTCAGGCTCAGGCCATCCGGGATGTAGAAGAATTTGTTTCTTCGTTGGAACAGATTTAACAACATAAAGTCTCTGTAACATTTATTTAGACTTTTTTTTACTAGAGGAAGACTTGTTATGGATAATGGACTCAGATTTTTGTATTGATGGAGCTTTTGTCTTCTCCAGACATTAACTAATGGACTGGAGTGCTGTGGACTATTGTGATGTTTTTATCAGCTGTTTGGACTCTCGTTCTGACGGCACCCATTCACTGCAGAGCATCCACTGATGAGCAATTGATGCCCATTTCCAAATCTGATGAAGACACAAACTCATCTTGCATAACCTGCGGGCGAGTAAATTTTCAGCATGCGTTCTTTGTTTGCTAAACTGTCCCTTTAGGCTTTGAAAACAATGCTCTTTCTAAAACAAGAGTTTCTAAAAGCTCTCGTTTCTTCAAATCATCCTTTTGGGTCTGTTATTTTGCATGCAGCTACAAAGCAGAGCAGATTATGAAGCTCCTTGATCCTCAGCAGGGAATCTGCCAGCGTGAAACAAAAGGCCGGCACACGCAGACCTCTGGTTTTGTCGTGGCATGTTGCATATGTCTTCCTGTACAGGAGCGTGTTCTTCTCTCTGAAATCAGCTGAGCGAGGTGCCCTGCGCCCGCGGGTTCCTGCCAGCCGTGGTGAATGAATTTCGACAGCTGCACGGCCTCAGATAGTCACATTGTGTCATGACAGCGCAGGGGCCAAAGAGAGAGAGGAATACAGGAGAGCTAGAGCCTCTCGCTGCTGACCTGAGACCTGTCAAAGCCCCTTCAGCCTGCTGCGGCTTCACGTCAACAACATCTGCTAACAATCTGCCTACAATTAGTCAGATGCCCGGGAAGGTTTCGTCAAGCGACACCTGTTCATTCTGCCATCGCAGGAGGACACCTTCTGGCAGAGGGTCGAATTAAACACACCGATTTCTGCTAAAATCCAGAAAATAGTGCAGTCTTTCATCTGTCAACCTGACATGGCACAAGTGAAATTTGCTTTTTTAAATACATGCTCCTGGTTTTAGTGTGCATGATTCATCTGTGCACATAAAATCGCTCGTAATCTTTCATCAAAATGTAATAACCTGCTCTGAAATGTTCCTTTTCAGCTGACGTCAGGTCAGTCCAATTGGCAAGCATCTTGCTAAAGCCTCCAGGCAGCTATTTCCAGTCATGTAAGTACAGCTCTTATCTATCTGAGTGGGAAATGACTGCAATGTCCAAAAGTTTTTATTATTAAAAAATTTTCCCTAAATTGTCATGGTTTAACTTTTAAAATGCCGGATGGAAATCTGATAATACTGATCTTATAAAACTGGCTTTTTAGCTAGAAAACACACAGTACCTGTATATGTATAAATGCTGCCAGCTTTGCTCCATATGCAATCAGTTCCTGTAATATTATTTAAGCCAATCATCAAAATAATAATAAAGTGCAGCAAATTGTTTGATTAAGTAAAAGTCCTATTCATTCTTTCAAAAGGGGAATTATTTTTAACAATAACGTAAAATACAGACAAACTACAAGGCTGTTAACCAATGGTGGATACTTCTGCTGAATCCACCGGGCCACACTATTTCAACCTATTCTTAAATAGTTATGTTTAACAGCAGAATACCTGGTGAAAGATTACATTACCCATGATTCTCTGATGAAGGACCAGACGAGACAATGAAGCCTAAAACAAGGATGAACAGTATGAATGAACAAACATGTTTCTATGGACGCAATCAACATCATTGTAAATTTACATGAACAATTGTGCCATTATCAATTGCTTTTATCCAAAGCAACACAATAGGATTTAATAATTAATTTAGTAGTTTTTTGGACAACTATATTAGGAAGCAAGCTACAGAAGATAAGAAAAGGCTGAAAAACTGGCAGTTATATAAAACTCCTTACAGCAGGTTCTTTTTCACATTTTTAGGAGCTCTATAATGTAATAGGCATTGGTGCAATATCTGATATTACATAATACAGTGTTTTGTGATTTTCATATTTCTTAAAAAAGGCTATTTTGTCAGGACACATACTTTTTGTTCTGAGAAAGGTATAGCAAACCATGAAGCCGTATGCCATGTTGCTTTATCAACAAAAAATTAACCTGACTCGTAAATCATAATTTCAACACCAACACCTCAGTTAAGTTTACATTTCATTCTTTTATCTTTTAAAGGCTATATTAGCCCCGGGTTAATCTGCACAACCCTGTCTGCTGGTGTTTATTCAGTAGACACATAAAGCTAGCAAATGTTTTAATGCTAGCGATAATTCAGATGAGCCTGTGTAAAGTTTGCATGATTAAAACAGCGGTTTTGGATGGTTGAATGTTTTAGCGGTCTGCTGACCTTTTACAGCGAGAGGTTAATTGCAGCGTGCTTATGCAAAGGGACAGTATTGGCCCAAGTCAGGATTGTGGACCGGATGTCAAGTGCTTTGTGTACAACACAATTCAGTTTTATAGTAATCCTCCACTCCTAACGCTAACTTTCTAAAGATAAGTCTCTACTAAGTTCTCTGCGCTTTAATTGCCTCTAAATGCATTCATTTATTTATACGGTAGTTATTTACCAGTGCAACCACGTGTGTTGTTATGAAACGTTCATAAATAATGAAATGCATACATGGAGTATTTATATTTTACATTTTATATATAGCAATACTAATGATAATACATGTTGTGCATATAGAGAATATGCTCTTATTTTAAGGGTGAAAAAATAATCAAACTATATTCTGTGATTGCCTCAAAGCATTTCAAATCCATTAAAACTGTATCTAGGTCACTGAGTAAAATGCATGTAAAAATGTAGATATGCATTATAATGCTGGTCTCAAAATATAGTGTTTGAAAGATACGCACAGCAGTGCTAATAAATGACTGACTGAATGATTTCCACTTCATTAATCATGATTATCCAAGACTCACTGTTTCTGTGACTGATATTTTTATATGATTTAATAATCATTAAAGTATCAAGCCCTTGAAGGATCTAATTATCACATTCACAGCACATACTTATTTTTCAATTAATTATATCAAATTACCTTTTCATTTCGATAAGATGCACTCAGCCTCTCTGCATTCACCGTTGAGCTGAAGCATGGTCCTGAAACAAACAGAATAAAACAAGAAGTGTGCGTTACTGTTTTATATTTGATTTGCGTGTGCATGTGAAACCAATCAATGTTCCGCTACCGGTTTGCTCTTTATCTGTGGATGCAATGCCGCCCTGCTGCAACATGTTTAACAAACAATGAAAAGCACGAATGACGAATACAAACTCCAGAATTAATTAACAATTTGTGGGATTGAACAAATCACATTACCAGAAGTTAGTTGCATCAAATTCTAAATTCTCTTTTAGACTGAGCTCGATCGGTGCAGATTTCTCTCCGGCATCAGAAGAGATAACTTAGCACTATATGGACTCAGCTTATGGCTTTACAAGACCTTAAGTGATAAACTGGAGTGTTGTGGATGACTTGTTTACTCTCATGCTGACGGCACCCATTCACTGCAAGTGATGCAATGCTACTTTTCTACAAATCTGACAAAGAAACAAGCTCATAGATGTTTAGCAAATTTCATTTTACTCATATTTGCTCACTACAGTTTGTTTTTTCTCCCAATGGCTGTACCCAAAATGGCACAAGCTGCATGGTCACTTTATATGACTTTGTACAGCAAGTCTAGACTGCCTGTGACAGCACTAAATATGACGTCTGCTGTGAGTCAGCACTTGGATGCTTGCTGACCGGCAAAGCAACTGTGTTAAGCGTGCAACAGATTAAAACGCTCAGCTTTGGGAAGTTTCCCCAGCACCATTTATATTTTTCATTTTCATTATCTGTCACTGGAGGTATAAATGCCACGAGGATTAGAGAAATTACATGGACTCTTTGCTCGCCTGCCCTCCACGCTTATCCGCCCTCGTCCTCCATCCATCCCAGGGTTGCTAAACTCCCGCCAGCATTCGCCTCACGCTGCACGCGCCGAGGCAAAGCTCCCGCGGCCGGACCGGGTCGCAGACAAGCGCGTAACCTGGGCGACTGGCGTAGTGTTTTAGGAATTTCTATAATCCTGCAGATCTATTACAGATAGCGCCGCTGACACAGGCTACAGAGATTAGAAGCAGCAGATACTGACTGTATTGATTGGCCCTTCTCATCCCTCGGCCGCATGGGCGTGTAATGGAACGCGGTAATGAATTCCAGCAGCCTGTCACAGTCCGAGACCTCTAATTGAGTCCGAAGCGTGCGGAGAGTTGTGTGCGTATGGACGTATGACTTTAGAGAGGGATTAACCCATCTAAAAAACCGGTCGACATGCGCTTTTTTTTGACGCAGTGCTCTTCAAAAGCGTCCAGCTGATGTCTGAAAGTCGGCGCACGAATGAGGTTTTGGTGCAGCTGAGGATTATTGTTGCTGGAAAGTTACATCATCTTCTACTCGAGGAAGTTCTTCTATAAACCCGCGAGCTCTTCAGTGCTAACAAACCGCACACTGATGAGGAGGACGCAATCATATATGCATCTGGGTGTTTTCACTGTTTTTTGAAATGAGATCAACTGCTCATTACAGCCATGTGCACAATTGTGTGGAATAATTGCTTTTTTTGTTAGGAGACAATATATAAACATCCTTTACTCAGACTAGTGACCTTAATTTCCCACCTCCCTTTGGCAAAAGCAGGAATCTAACAAATCTACCGAGGTTTAAAACAAGACTACTATTTGAATTATGCAGGCATAATTCAAGATTAAATATATGAACAACCCTAAATCATTAGACAAGCCCTATAAGTAAATTCATGCTGTTTTAAAGATATTTTTACTGGAGAACAAAAACAAATATTAATTGCTCCGCAAAAATGCACAAATGTAGAAAAGCAAAAATCACTTGTTTTCCAAAAAACCTGAAATTCACTCCATTATTCATATCATAGTTCTGTTGAGGATATCAAAACTGTTGTAAATTACAATTCTACTGGTATTTTAAGTTAATGTATATAATATAATCACTATATTTGTATAAACTCTCGCCTAAAAACATCACAGCAACTTAAATCTAGTCAGTGTTCCTATTAGATTTTATATTTCCAGAGACTTTAATCCGAACAATATGTGACTTTTTATGTATATCACATATCGGTATGTGATATATTCCCTGAAATGCTTTTGCTTGCATGCTGTTGTCTATACTTGCACTTGAATTTGCCTTGGGCTGTTTATTCTTAGCCAAGCAAACACAGGGCTTGTTTCCCATTTGGAATGGTGGACTGCATAATGATAAACAAAATTTACAGTTATTATATCGGAGTAAAAATATGCATGTTTGTTCTGGCACATTCTAAAGGAAAATAATCAGATGCATTTGCTTTGTTTTAAATTCAAAATGCATCTCCTAACTTCTTATAAGACTATTGCTTGACTGGTTGGAGATCAAAAGATTGGAGCGCTCTAAAAGTGTGCCGGGAATTACTGCTGTCAAATCAGCCTTTTGCTTACACATAGGTCAACCACAATCAATACAGTCTTTCACTGTAAATGACTCTTTGTGGAGCGGATTTCATCTAGAGTCAAATCAAGATTGTGTCATGTTTTTCCCTAGTAAGTTGAGTTTTTCGGCTAACGTGAGCATTGGCTCCTTTAGGTCTTCTGTGCAATTACGTCAGCTAACAAACCTGCAGAAATGAAGCTCTACCGCGGACAGGGACACTTGCAAAATCTGCATGCAAAAATGTAGTCTTGCTGCATATTCTCAAGGTGAAATGAGCGTGCTGGTGAAATCCTGTGCTTGCTAAATTCATTATTGACTGCCGCGGTGCTGCCAAGCCGTTTCTAATAGGCCATGGTGAAGCTTATGAGCCCGCTTTTCTTCTCACAGCATGTGTGCTTTCCCCACAGGCATCAGCATTGATACGATAGATTGCTAACAACACACAATAGCTACAAGGCTGTTGCTAATCACAATATTGATCCTATAACTCTTCCCATTAGAAACTCTTCAGCTTTGTGGGTAGCATTGTATGAATGAAGTCTAGTTGTGGAAGTCTCCTGGGACTGTGATTAAGACCTGCTTCTGAACACTATCGCCAGTTTTCAGACGTAGAGTTGCATACAGAATCATTCACCGATGAACTAGCGTCAGGTTGAGTCATATTGTTTGCTCTGGACAAATAGAGACGAACGTGGTGCTTTCGACGAGAGCAAAGCATTGCACTCCATGGATATATTATTTATACTGGCTAGAGAAAATATGAAAGGCCATTTCAGCCAGGAAACAAAATAAAGGTAACTGTGACTAGTTTTTCTTTCTTTCTTTATCCCACAGTTAGGACTTTGCAATTATGAGAAAAAAAAGTAAGAAACCTGACATAAACACTTCTGACTTTTTTCCCTGTTGCAATTTGTTTTGTTTTTTTCCTCCTCTGTGACTTTTTATCTCACTATTCAGACTTTGTGAGGAAAGGAAATGTGTGAATTGTGCCATGAAAGAAAAGTAAAAAAGCCAATTCATCCTTTTCTTATCTGAATCGGGAGTTCAAAACTCGTAGAATTCAGTATTTCTCTCTTGTAAGAGTTCATATCTAAGTGAGATAAAGAATAGTTAGGAAAAAATAATTCCATGGAAACATGCTTACATTGTTTTAGCTCTGTTTTGATTGTACAATGCAAGTGCAAAAAACCCCCAAACAATATTAATGCGTATTATCTTGTAAATTTGCTCGATGCTCATCACAGGTAAAACAAAGCATATGCACATGTTCAATGCGTGTAAAATTAAATATAATAAGCATTAAGCCTCCAACAGAGGCATTGCACACTTAAAAATATCAATGCATATTATGAATGAATCCACCGCCAACAATATGTGGTGATAGACTCATTGGTTTTCTGTGAAAGATGTTGACTTTTAATTGATAGATGGCTGCAGTGGCAAAGGGCATGTGATGATTGAATTTGTCATTGATATGATGCATCATGCAATTTATATACAACAACCCCACATAAAAACTGATTCTATGCAAGCTTGAGGTAAGCAGTGTTATGGTTTAGCACTATGTTTATTGGTTGGTCAGTAAATGTGGATCGTACCAGCAAACACACTGTGTGATGATCATGCTGAATCATAGGGTTTGCATCAGCTTCAATGTGAATATTTAGAGAGTGGCGCTAAAATTAACATTTTTTGTCTAAATGGTTCCATAAAGAACCTTTAACATCTAAAGAACCTTTTGGATTCACAAAAGGGTCTTTGTGGTGAATGAGGCTGAATGGTTCTTTCTTTGTGGAACCAAATATATCTCTATGGCATCATCATCATGTGAAGAACCTTTGAAGCACCTTTATTTTTAAGAGTGTAGAGGTTTAAAACAAGAACATTTTGGTTGTTATTTTGGCCTTGTCAGCTTGCGAACTCAAACCCCCAATAAACCTATTGTTGCAGATTTTTTTGTGCATGCAGGTCCTTTCATGTTGTGCTTCTTATTTAGACAGGGTGCAACAATCTTTTAAATAGTGTGTTACATTGTTTTCTTTAATGCCAGGTTCAAATGCACCTTTTTGATCTTACCCACATATCAGTGTTTTCCGTTTAAAGACTAGAAAGTCTCCTGCACACAGCAGTGTGTCATTCACATCCTTCTTCAGGCCTTTGAACGAGTTCCATATAAAATGGAATTCGTTCTGTAATCGTTTTCATAATTGACATCAGTAATAGCAACATTCTGGGAAAACCAAGAAGGAAAGCTGGGGAAGCAGTTAGTAATAATTACTCTGAACCGCTTCAAATTCTTTGACCTTTAAAGTCCAGCTGCTCCCCTGGAAGCAGTAAACATCTGCACTGACCTGAATGACTGATGGCAGGGTTTTGTCGGTTCAGTAGAAGTCCCAGGAGTAGATCTCAGACCATCAGACGAGTACAGGCTGCGATTGCAATGGTTACAGTGAAGTTAACCAGGGTCATTCCTGTTACGCAGCACCTTTTGAAGTATTTCTAAGACAGCGTATTGCAGACATGTGCTCTGGTTGGACTTGAAAACAGCAGGAGATGGACTTTTTCATATGTTACTATGGATTATGGTCAAATATTTTGATTAAAAGCTATAGTTTACAGTTTTTTTTTTAAATTTATCTGACGGCACCCATTCAATGCAGATGAATTACTGCTAAGCAAGTGATGCAATGGTACATTTCCTTAAATAAATAGTTCATCCAAAAATGAAATTTCATTATTGAAATGTTATCATTTACTCACCCTCAAGTTGTTCCAAACATGTATGAATTTCTTTTTTCTGCCAACCACAAAAAATATATTTTGAAAAAAGTTTGCACCTGAAACAGCATCAGGTACTGAATGATGACAGGATCTTGATTTCTGGGTAAACTCTTCCTTTAAATCTGTTCTGATGAACAAAGAAACTCATCTGGACGTGGATGGCCTGAGGGTGAGTTAATTTACAGCAAACTTTCATTTTTGAGTAAACTGTCCCTTTAAGGAACTGTCTTGTGTTACTTTGAAGCAACAAATGAGGAGACAGCAGCAATGTTTCTTAATCAGCTTAGAAATTAAATTAGAATAGAAATTGTATTGTGGTAAAAGTAAACCATCTAATATGAGTTTAGTATTTCAGGCCGACTGTCACTTCTCCAGTTCTTCAATCTTACTTTGTCTTGGCCTCTGTCCTGTAGTCTATTAAAGTATCTCTTACTTTAGTGTACTTCCTCGGCCGTGTGGTTTTATGGCGTAGTAGAGCGCTAACTCAGCACCGCAACCCTTAAAAAACACACGAGGGTTTTATAGCATCAAAGCATGTAGACGTCCTGCTAGAAGAACAGATGGTGCCAGACTGCTAATGGTTTGCTTCTTCCCGCTCTGTGCTGTGCATCTTGTAATTGACCCTTTTAAATCTACGGCGCCGGAGTGCCAACGCGCTACATGCGCATCCTTTTAATGGAATGTTTTTCTCCACCTTTTAATTATAAGATGTCGGTAGGTACGTTAGAGATGGCGCTACGGAGCTGGGTGTCAAGGCTGGAAAGATTTATGGCCATTCATGCCCTTGGTTGGTAATGAATGTCAGCTAGAGTTAGCTAGCATGTTTGAATGTTAATGATTGTTGTTTTAGGACAGCTTCTCTCCCAGTATAGCATTTTATCTAAAGTGACTTACAAATGAGGATAATAGAAGCAATCAAAGTCAATAGTGTTGTGACAAGTCTTAGCTAGCCTGACGCTATGTTTTAGAGGGTCACAGGTTTTTTTTTGTTTTTATTTTTATTTTTAATAAATTGAATTTATTGAAGCATCCAGCAGGCATTCAGAAATTGTCTGTGCTCAAACTTTGACATTTAAGCTTTATTTATTATTATTATTATTATTATTATTATTATTATTATAGCATAACATAAATTTGACATTTTTCAATTGTTATTATATTTTTTTATATATTATAAAAAGTTACACTGAGTTTGTTGGTTCTCACTTTAGACTTAATAGAAGTTTAGATTTAATACTTACACACCTTTTTATTGTTTTTATTACTAATTAAATTAATTGCTAGCTAATAAAATAACAATAATAATAAATATACCATTATTATAAAATCAAGAACAAGACAAGCATAATAAAACACTTGTTAGTATAAAGTATAAAGAATAAAACCCGATATTATTATTTTATTATTTTTTTTAAATATATATATATTTTTTATTTACTATTATTATATTGTTTATTTATTTTTATTTTATTTTATATATTATTTTTATTTACTGTTATTGTTATTATTTATTTTTGTACACACTAAAAAAAGTTGGGTTAAAAATAACCCAACTAATAACCCAACTATGGGTTGGTATAGCACCTTCCCAAC
>JAUCMT010000103.1:1601241-1614105 GCA_032357475.1 Enteromius thamalakanensis
ATTGTGTGCTAACTGAGCTCAAGCTGTGCAGAACTGAGTTAACATTATTGAATGCTAGTGTTTTCTAAATGACCACATGGTGTAAGCACTGAAAAATGTAGGGATTTGTGTGTAGAGTTCAGCTGTAACAGTTCACCAAATTTGACTTGTGTCAAAGCAGACAAATATTGTTTATAGTTCAGGGAAATGGGTGAGCTTTTAGAAAAATAGCATTATGGTTTTTACTGTACAGTACAGTATGTGAAAGAAATTGTGTTTTGTTCACCTTAAACCACATAGACACATTGCATTACACCAAAAACAAAATAATGTTCTTTTTTTGGCAACATCATATGACCCATTTAAACTATATTATTCAATATTATTTTATATTGTACCTTAAGCTTATCTTGTGTTTTATATTAAAAGGCTGCTTTTATAATATTAAAGTATTTCTTATACACGGTGGGCACTTGTTTGCTGCATTTCCTGGCACAACCTATATATATATATTCATTTTAAAGGTTTGTTTTTAAGAAGAGAAACTTCTTTTCCCAGATTTTTGACTTTGCATGACAAGCATTTCTATTTATAAAAGAAATAAATCGTATGTTGAAACAGTGTAAAGCATGGCTATTAATCCCATTTGTATGCTACATGGAAATGCTTGAGAAGAATAAATAAAACCCCTTTTACTTTTTTTGTATAGCTGGTCCCTTTTTTCCCTTGACATGGTGCTGCAGTGAACTGCATATAAATGATTTCCTGGAAAAGCTTAGGGAAACATCCAGAACCGAAGGTGAAATTCAGTTTCAGTTTCACTTTCTGTTGCAACGTGGACATTAAATTCTGAGCTTATTCTGGTCTTTTGGCCTTTTACTTGGTATTTATCACAATCCTAGTGATTTGCCTGGTTATTGCAGGCTAAAGAAAATGAATGCATATACATAATGAACAAATACATCATGAGAAGGTAACAGTGACTCTCTTATACACATAGTAGTGTCTCAAACTGAGAGCTACTGTATTATAAAAATAGATCTAAATAAAAGAACAAAACAAAACCTCCATTATCTGATGTATCAGTCATGTATTATGGCAATACAACGCATTGGTGGCTGTGCTCAATAAGTTGTGTTATGTACTATGATGATTCTTATTGTCCCCATCAGCCCTTCATTACTAGTCTCATCAGCCTTCAACTGCATATAAATGATCTCCTGGAAAACCTTGTGGAAACACCCAGAACCAAAGGGGAAAATCAGTTTCAACGTCACTTTTCTTTAGTTGTTTCGATGCCAGCTGGATATAAAAGCCTTAATTCAGAGTGGGTTCTAAGCTTGTTCTGGTCTTTTGGGGGGTTTCCTGTCACAGAGTGGGGGTGAAGTGTTTACTGAGTGATGTGGCAAGATCATTTTAATTTAGCAGATGTTATGCTGCCACCTGCTGTTCATTCGACAAGCTTCTAATTCACAGCATGATTGTCTTTTTATTTGCGTTTTATGTAAACTAGTGTGTTTTCGAGAGCAGACTCATTTTCAACAGGAACAAAGTGTCTCACAGATGATATGAGGACAGTAGATCATCAGTGTAAAATCATTGGTGTACACGTATGCCAATCACATATCGCCTTAAAGGGATAGTTCACCCAAAAATGAAAGTTTAATGTATTTGCTTACTCCCAAGGCATCCAAGATGTAGGTGACTTTGTTTCCTCAGCAGAACACAAACGAAGATTTTTAACTTTAACCGTGGCAGTCTGGTAGTCATTAAATGGAAGTGGATGGCCCCAAACCTTTCAAAGTAAAAAAAACATGCACAAACAAATTCAAATTACACCCTGTGGCTCGTGACGATACATTGATGTCTTAAGACACGAAACGATTGTTTTTTGTGAGAAACTGAACAGCATTTATATAATTTTTTATATCTGCAAATAAGCATCAAATTTTCATTTTTGGATAAACTATCCCTTTAAGGGGCATAATATTTCCGCCACATGCTTGCAGTATTCAGGCCAATCACAAGGCAATGGATAGCTGGCCAATCAGAGTACACCATTTTTTGTTGTTGTTGTTGTTTTTAACTGTGAACTTTCTGCAAATCAACCCGTTTCATGAGGCGGGGCTTAGAGGAGAAACAATAATTATCGAATGTGAAATGTTTGTTTTTTGCATCTTAAACCTCATAAACACATTGCATTACACCAAATGCACAAAATAATGTAATTTATTTTTCCCAAATTAATAAACAAAAAGTAAACATACAAACAATAGCAGAGTATTGTATTTAACCACATCTGTCGACTAAGCAATTACACAGCTGAATATTCACTACCTGCTCACATCTTTATGAGGCTTGCAAGTGGGTTATTCTCAGATTTACATGAAATCAGGACCTCCGCTGGCCTGTATTCTTCAGTGGTCAAGCCTTCATTTTACAGCCACTTTTTGTAACAGACTTTTAACGACTTACTATATTTTTGGTCACAGCGGTGGTTAAGCACAGCAAAAGTTTATGAAAGAGAGAGGTAAATTATTTCAGACAGGCGCCTAATAAAAACGATCTCGTAGCTCGTATTTCAGCAAGCTTTAGTCTATGCTCTCTGTGCTGTGCTCAAGCGAATGAGAAATACCTGATGGAGTTTTGGCTGGTGTGCCTCGATTCTTGGAGGGTTTTATGAGGAATCTCTGTAACACTCTCAATTCAGATATGGAGTTAAACGCTGTGGACCGAGGGGCGAAACTGCCTCTTTGTGTTTGATCTTTGCAGGGCTGATTTACATTTGCAAAGTGCGCCGCTTAATCTGCCCATTTGTTCTATCAAATGAAGGAGTGAAATGAGAAAGAGAGAGGTCAGAGATTTAAAAAGTGGTTTTCAGACAAGTTTCAAACCAAAGAAAATGGATCTTTGGCAGTTTGGCATTGCACAAGATCCTGTGGAGACAATACTTGATGTTTATTTAAAACTAGATGTTTATGTTTTATGAAGTAAATGCTGCAGTGTTTCAAATCTTGTGTGTTTTGGGTCATTGTCAGGATGTTGCTGTTGGAAAAATGGATGAAGCAGAAAATGGACAGTTTCATATTGCACTTGAGCCTAGAGAGAGTAATTGACGTTAAAAAATAGAATTGCATGTGTTCCTTCTTGTGCATGAAAAATGTGGAAAAATGGGTGTATGCTAGGCTGTGCAGGTTGTTTTCAAGGGTTTTCTTAAAGTGTTTGCTGTATGCAAAAATTGTGATTTGTAAAAAAAAAAAAAGTAGGATTTTATATTTAAAAAGAAAATGCATTTTGTGCATGTATGTATATACTGTATACACAGTATATCTCCATAGGCTCTCCATAGGCTCCAGTGGTTTATATACTGTACAAACTGTATGTGGTATAACCTACCCCTTACAGGAAACTAGGTGCATTTTGAGATTTTCAAAAAAACACAATTTAAGTCTTTTGAATTACGGGAACACTGAAAATGTCCTCATAAACACATACATATTGTAATACCTATGTCATACCCATGTCATTATACACATTTGTGTCCGCATAAACCACATAAACCCGCCCACACACACACACACACACAGTTGCTTGGTGTATTCTTATTGACCTTCACGAACAGATTCATGAAGATCTGGAAAAATACTCTTTCCATTTAATGACCTTTCCTGCAGCTTATTTAAAAAAGATACAGTAATAATGTGAAAAATATTACATTGTACACTGCTCCCTAGTTATATATGTTCCTGCAGATGCTATTTCTGTCTTTTGCAGTTTTGTGTAACCATGATTTCTCCCCTCTAGTCTTTTTAAGGCTCCCGCTGCAGACGGTTAACAAACGCCTCCTGCGAGGGACTTTGTAGATAGATGCTGTTTTGCCCAGCAGTTTTTCTGGAGCAGCAGCCGTGCGCTATCTATACTTCACCAGAAGGCCAGTTCACTGACCCGCTATTGGATATTTGACGGTTCCACATCTAATATCCCATTACTGTAGAATGTTTCTGTTTCTGCTGCGCTAAATCTGTCATTCTGCCTCTGCCCAGTGTGAACGTGATTTACCATATGGTGCTAAAGGCTGGCGTCGGTCGGCCTGGCAGGGGTGATGAACTTGAGGTAGCCGTCAAGGGCCTGCAGTGAGGATGTGTCTGTATGTCTGCGCTTGAGAGTGTGTGTGTGTGTGTGTGTGTGTTTTTGAAAGCAGAAGCATCTGTGAGCCAGCGGGGAGTGTGAAGCGGCCGCAGCATGATCCAGACAGCGCTGGTCAGCACAGCGTTCTGTAGGTGTTACTCAAGAGCCGGTGAAAACAACGGTGAGTGTAGATGTAGATTAGTGAGTGTTAAAGTGGCCCTGTTATGAGTATGAGTTCATATTTTGGTTTTGGGAGTCCTCAAAAACAGATCGACATGCATGCAAGGTAAAAAAAAAAAACACTTTTATTGTCTTCATATGCATTAATTAATCTTCTAATCTAAGGGAAAAAATCATGCTTTTATACAAAAAAAAAGTTATGATTTTATCATATATCTATGACATCTCATAATATAAAAAATATGAAATTATGACATACTAATTCAGAATTATGAGCAATAGTCATAATTTAAATTTTTTATCTCATAAATCAACTTTTGAATTTCATTATAATTTTGTCTTATATCATAAATTTGCCTTTTTATCTCATACATTTGAGTCTATTTTTAAAATCAGTATTTATCATGATTTGTCGTAATTAAGAATTTTTGTCATAATTTAGACTTCATCTCATAAACGTTTTTTTTTTCATTTGTCATAATTTAGAGGTTTCTAATCATGATTTATCTCATAATTTTGCCATTTTGTTTCAGAATTGATTATCTCATAATTGCCTATTTTCATCTTAAACTTACGACTTTATCTCATAATTATGATTGTCTTATTTTGGCCTATTTGTGAAAAATCTTTTAAAATCTTTATGTCTATAGTTTCAACTTTTATTTTATATTACCAAAGCGTGTTTCCATAGACCAGACATAAATTCATATCAAGACCCAGCTGATCATATACTGCTGTGTTTTTGTTCTGATCAGCCTTTAAGCAGTTGATTAGCTCCACAACCAGCCGAGTTAACCTGATAAATGGACTTTTGCAATGAAACCTGTGCTGGTTTGCGTGTTTAAGCTTGTTTAACGGTGATTGATAACCGGCTCAACCACAATAGATGAGGGACTGGAAGAGCAATTCAGCATGGAGGGGTTTGTATTGACATTATCATTTGTACTGTTTCTGAGCTGTTCTCGGGTCAGTGTCTGGGCATTTGTGGTTCCAGTGTTCTTTAAAAAGAGCTGAAGAGAGCGAGAACGGCTGTTTTGTTTACTGGCATCTGTATTTAATGACTCCAGTCCAGGACAGATATTAAAATCAAAGCTCTCTACAGTCCAAAGTTTCAGGAATGTTTTATTATCTCATGCTCTTACCAAGGCTGCATTTATTTGAGCACAACTTTAACAGCAATATTGTGTTTAAAAAAACTCTGTTCAACTTGAATGCATTTAAAATCTAATTTATTCCCTAGATGCAAAGCTGAAAGGTCAAGCTCACCATCCAGAGCATTTTTCCCCCCAGTGGTAACCCTTTTTCTAATTTGCTATTATTGCCGTAACCTTTTATTAAATTAACATTAAGGGGCATTAAATCGCTGATTAATTGTCAAGATTTTAGAAAGGCTACATTAACAGCGACCTGAGTAGCTATTTGGCTATTGGTTAACATTAATGAGGCCTTGGTGACAACTGAAAAGTGATATTATTTCAGAGTTATTAAATGAAGCTGTCTCAATAAGACTAGGAGCATGTATTAGCTCTGAAAAACTCCTGCAGAATTTGCTTTGATATTTTATTATGTTATATAATGACATCCAGACATCTTTAAGTGAGACTAGAGTGTTAAAATAGTTTTTTGGGAGGTTGGGGGCTGCTGTACATGTTCAATCTTTTCAGACCTTGATCTCTTCTCTCTTTGAATCTTTGAATTCTTGCCACTGTTTCTCTCTCGGATCAAACTCACCGTGAATTTCTCCCAGCGTGTGACATAATGAGCAATGCTGCGTGACACCAAAATGAAACGTATCGATTTTGTATGCGGTGCATCATAGCTTTTAAGATATTGCTTTCATTATTGTGGAATTAGTGCTGCATGCTTTGATGTCTTTTATCTTGGACCACACACATGTGATTGCAGCAGAGGATCCTGGGTAACAGTGGACAGAAATCTAATGTTGCATAACTCCACGCAAATACTAATTTAGAGAGATTCTGTAGTGTGTAGTGTTTGTGAAGTCAAACATCACTAGTACCAGTTGCCCATAAGCATTAAAACTGAGTATTTGCATCGTCCAGCAGCAGACGTGAATAATTCCTTCTCCAGGGCTTTTATCATGTTTCTGTGCCAATGGCAGCCTCATAGAAAAGAGTTTTTGGGATACTGATAAGTTAGAAAAGGCCAGTGCAAACAGCAAGCTTTTCATACAAAATTCACTTTTACTTTTCTTTTTTTTTTCTTCAATCGTGGACAAATAAAAGAAGGTGAAATAAGACTCACCAGTATAGAAACCAGTTTCCACCACTAAGAAAAAAGTATATATATATTTTAATCCCATAGTTATATTTCAAATATTTTTTTCTCTAACATTTATGACTTAGAAGTTTATTTTTTTATCTCATAATTTCAACAATCTCATAAATATGAGAGTATTTCAAGTAATGTATCATACATTTATGACAATAATTTAGTTTTGTTATTACAATTACAATTTTGTAATGACTTTTTTTCATAATTTTAACTTCTAATTTTAACTTGTTAATTATGACAGATTTCATAACTGTGGGTTTTTATCTCATAATTGCAACTTTTTAAAATCTTATGTTATCATTACTTTTTGTTATAATTTTGACTTTTATTTTGATTTCACAATTATCAATTAGTATGTAAAAATTTAATAACTATAGATTGATTCCTCAAATCATGTTTCATGCTGCTGCTTTTATTATCAATAAATTATTTTTCCTAATAAAACAAGACTCAGAACTCTTGTCATGTAAGATCAAAAGAAACCATCCTGCATGATTCGATATGTTTTCCATGAGTAAGCACCTCTCATATTTACTTAAAAGGTAAAACATCGATTGCTAACACAATATATTTTTTGTTTATTGCATATGCCATTTCCATGTTGTATGCTGTAAGGATTGGTGCTTTTATTTGAGCTGGTCTTCATAACAATACAGTTCCTCTTTATGGGAAACATTTCTAAATATTGAATCTAAGCCAAAGCTGTACAACTCCCTGAACAATAACTTGTATCCAATATCTCTGAAAACAAATATCGCTACATGTATTCTCCTGTTCATACGCTGTGAAACTGCTGTTTAGACTGCTGTCGGTTCCCTCACAAGTAACCATTGATCACAACATGTCAGCGATTTATATAAACACAAATACATCTACACACTCGTATTCTCAAACACAAACATAAAAACAGACTCCTGCAGCTTTAGAGATACAGAAAACATCTGCAGCACAGCAATATAAATTGTCCAATATAGCAAAAATATATGCACCCCCCCAACACCACCGGCACTAAAAATGGCAGAAGATTTATGACAGAAACATATTGCTAAAAATATATATATTTTTAAAGATATATTTGCATGCATGCATTATTAACATACATTAGATATATTTGGACAATATTTAAAATATAATTGCTTTTTTCCACAATTTTGATCATTTTTGTACACAGTGTCTGTTCACATTAACTGAATGCATTAATTTAGCAGACCGCAGCGACTACAGCGACTTACAGGACATTCAAAGATGCATTTAGTCAGATTAGTGCATGAAAATATGCATTTAACTTCTTTAACAGATTAAAAAATTGCAATTAAATCATTAAAAAAAATTGTGAAAAAGAATGTTAATAATTTATTATTATTTAATAAAAATACACATTTACTATACATTTCGAAAATATTTTGAAGAGAAAAAAATATTTTGCTGCATGGGCAAGTAAGAGCTCAGTTTGTGTTTATCGCAAAAGAAGCTTTGAATGTCTTTCATCGCGAACAAGTATCTGGTGTGTTCAGTGCCAGTGTCCCTGTAGCATCTCATAATGATTGATGTTGGCAGCGGAGCAGCTGCTTCATGCTTCGGTCTCACAGGGCCGTACTTCCACGTCTGTAAACAACTAGTACTTTTCTCTTCCACTCGTTTGAAAAGCTTGCAGGAATTTGTTTTTGTAACTCTTTGCCTGTGCAAACCTTCTGTATAAATGCCACTTGGGTTGATTATTTTATTATTTAATAGACATTTTATTATTTAGCACTCTGGATTGCTGGTCAAAAAAACGTATTGTTTGAATTTAACATTAATATTGTGTTATACTTAATGACAGTGTAACATTGTTTCTTTTGATGCAAACCTCTTAATGTCTTTTACCCATGAACAGTTGAATGGATTAATGCATGCATAAGCACTGGCAATTTTGGCCAAAATGCCATAAAAAAAAAGCAGGTTTGTTCGGTAGCTCACTCAGTACAGAGATGAGCTCTGGTTCAATCCTGTGTTACTACGCTTCAACAAAACACTTCAGATCTGTGTAAAAGGAAGTTGAAATGGCACAGCTGGATCAACAAATGTGTTTTTATATCAGTTTTGCATTTGATCGGGTAGGTTTGTAGTTGGATTTGGTGCATATGTCCAACATAATAGAGCATTAACTTTCAGCAACAGTTTAGGGATATTTGATTTTGAACCATACCTGCGATACATACCTGTTTCAATGTAATAAAAATGTGCTGGGTTTCATGTATTGAACCTGTGTTTCTGCACCACTCAGTGGACATTTCTCTTGAAAATTGTGGCAAAACAGGCAGTAAAGCTATTTTTCCCACACAAAGTGACTTTGAATTGATGGATTTATTGAATTTATTGAATTTGCGAAACAAAAAGAAAGTCCATGAAAGAAAGTAGAGGTTTAGAAGGACATGAATAATTTCATTTTTGTGCAAATTACCCCTTTAAAGCTGCCCATGTAGTCAGCTCACTAGGTTTTGGAACGGAGCAACACCTCAAACCCCCTAAAAATCCAGAACACCTGCCCGAAGGGATTGGGAAAGGTGTAGTAGTTTCTCCTCAGCAAAGCCGTTCTGCTCTCCACGCTCTCTGTCCAGCAAAGGTGCTAAATTGATTGGGACTTGGGTTTAATCGTCCGGCGTTTTCTGGAGGGCTTTCGAAGGTTTCCTCCTTTTCTGCCCCATCAGGATCGGGAGGGGAAGAGAGATAAGCCGGCGAAATCTGGCCTTTCTCCCTGTATAGGCTTTCTGCTCCTAGATAATTCCCCTCTGGAGACGCATTCAAAGCAACAGGACTTAGCTGGGCACACAGAAAGGCTATGCTGGGGGAAGCATGTCTCACAAACGCTCTTGCAGATGAATTGCTTAATCAGAGGTAAATTGCTGGGAGGATGTGGAGGCCTATAACGGGATTGGTTTGTCGAAGGGAGCACAAAGCGGGTCCTTCCTCCAAGATAAGAGCAGGAAATGTGACCTTCACACACCGAGACGAAGCTCTACAGTAGTTCAAGACCTCGAGTATTACGACCAACATGGCACAGGCTATAGCATTGGCTTCTGCCGTATCTGACAGACATGCTTTCTTTTGCCATACTGCAACATAGCCTTGCAACTAAATGGAAATGATTCATTTTTTAATAGTCAAAACAAATATTTTCAAAAGAAGCTATTTGAGAGATATTCAGCCGTGTACACACAAACACAAAAAGTTAAATAATAACTTTTTATAAGTGCATTTCAGTCCAGTTTATTCATTGTTGTTAATCGAAAAAGTACAGTACGGTCAAATGTGTGTGTGTTTTTGTGTTTTAATAAGCACTATTATTAGTAATTTAACATAAATAAATATTTAAGCAGCAAAGCAGCATGATTTCTGAAGGATAAAGTAACACTGAAGTAATGTTGAAAATGTAGCTTTAATCACAGGAGTAAATTATATCTTACAAAATATTTACATAGAAAACAATTATATTCAATTTTATAAAAAAATTACAAAATTACTATTAATTTTTATTAATTTAATTTTATTAATTTTGCTTATCTAGTAAACTCATTTAATTAAAGGTTGTATATATATATATATTGAAAGGACAAAAATACTAATTAAGATAAGTTTTCTTTGCAGTGTATAAAATAACCCTGCAAAAAAAATTATCAATATTTCTTGAGATGTTATATCAAGAGATAATAAAGATTCAAACAAAACATGTGTACAGAACTCAGCTTGACCAAAATAAGAGAATCCAAACAGTGTTTTGCATTATTACATTTTTCTTTTTTTGTATTATTTATTGGGTTTATATCACGATTTTGGTATCTCTTATTTTATTGCAGTTTATTTTTGTCTTTTTAGACTGTTCTGCACATACTATATAATTGCAGAACAGTGAATATATATATAATTCTCTCTGTTTTGTACAAAAACAACAACAAAACACACAAAAAACCCTTTTCTTTTTTTGCAAGTGTATGTAGATTAAAAAATGCTTCTATTGTTTACATTGTGAATGATATAGATGAATATTGTGTTTCAAGCTCATCCAAGCTTCATGCCTTTTTGCAGATTAATATATGTGTAAATTTCTCTTTCAGTCGTCCTGAAAGCAGCCCGCACCTCCCTGAAGTGTTTACCCTCCTCATTTGACACCTTGACAGTCGGTCTATCAGTGAGATATCTCTCTATTTGCATTTCATTTTCCAAAGCACTCGTCTCTGTTCTTCTCATTTGCAATTGCATTGTCTGACACACATCTGGAGTTTGTAACTAGACTGTGAAACTCGAGTGAAACTCTCAAAGAAGCTGTAATTGAATATAATTTCAAAGGCTAAACGTCCTCCGTGTTTCTCGATCTGTGCGCAGGTAGCAGATGGTGTGGTGAAAACCCATCCGCTGACTTTTGGCTCTGGATGCAGTATAGAGGACCAGAGGAAGATGAAGGCAACTTTGATGTCTCATTCAGCCGTCCGTTTGATGTCACTCCGTTATCCAGGAGCAAAGATGGATTCGCTGCTAAGAATTTGCAAAAGCAGACAACTGATCTTTTGAAGAAGTGCAGCTTTAAAGGCTTTGTGCCTGCCATATCTTAATGGAGACATATTTTACTTGTTCACAAATTGGGTGTTTCTTCAAGTACAGACACTTTTACATCCCAGGGATTAATTTTTTATACTAACTGACAGATTTCAATATTTTTTTTTCTTTTTGATTTATGAAGGCCACATTAAACCATCTAGGAAATGTTTTCACCACCACTTCATCATTTTTGCTGTGATGTATAGATTTTTTTTTTTTTACTTTTTCAGCCTTTCAGTCTCATCAACTTTTTATCATGGCATTAAATAAATGATGCTGTAGCTTAAAGCTTCTGAATGCATTAATGAGCGTTGACTTGAGACGGGTGTAAATCCTTAAAGAATGACCAAACATTCATGTTGAACAATGCAGACATTATAAAAGTTTAAAAAAGTGACACGTCAGCCTTTAAAACCATGCAATTAGGTCACTTTAAGAACTTTCCAATGCATGCATTTTTCACAAAATAAAGCATAAGATGCGATTGGTTTCTTTGGTAGTTGACTGGTGGTTAATCCTAAATTTATGAACTAGTAAAAAGAGATCAGCACAATGTTCAGAATCAGCTACATACTACACTAATTTTATTTTTATTATTATTTTAGTGCTTTAAGTAATTGAAAATGATAGGCTAACTGTTGCCTTGGCAACTAACTGAAAGTTCTATTGTTGCATCTAATTTTACTTCAGTTAATGTTTTCACGTGACCTCTTCACTTTGTGTGTGACATATGGTTATCATATTTTATGTTCATGTTTTACTTGCTTTTCCTGTAGAATAGAACTTAAAAATCACTTATGTTATACTTCTGCATCATTTATTGCACTACAAAATGAAAGGTCAAGTTGGGCACATTGCATTGTGGGATATGTTACTGCATGCATATTTCTGTAAATACATCACATTAACTGTTTTTAATAGATCGATTTAAAATAAATGTGTTTAATACATGCATTATGCATATAACTATTCAAAATATAGATATAGAAAATATTTATTCAGCATATTCACAATTAATAGATTGATCTATAACTTAATAATAAATTATAATAACACAGATCTAAAGTGAACTTGTTGACTCTCTTTTAAATACTTCTAAAGTCATTGTGAGTTGCATATACTTTTAAAAAGACTCGAGACAAACTTGTATTGCAATGCATCAGTTAATTCTGTTTCACTGAAATATAAATGAAGAGCTCTTTATGTAAGTTGGACTGATTTTCCTCTAGTACTGGTAGTTCGATGTGAGGGCAATCTTTACTGGGACTGAACTTTCCTCTCTGTTTCTTACAGAATACCAGCAGCCTGTGCATTCCTGTTCAGATGAACAGCGGCTCGAGTGCAGGATAATACTGGACTGCCATTGGCTTACTGATATGAAGATTGTGGTGAAAGATGACCTATTACTTATTAATAGTTTTTGGTTTCTGCTCAAATTTGACCCATATCAAAAAGTGCGGTCCTAAAACACACACACACACACACACACACACACACACACACACACACACACACACACACACACACATATATATATATATTCAGAATTTTTCATAGTTTTAAATAATATAATAAAACATCAGTTTAACAATTTTATTTAAAATAACAAAAAAGGGTTATTTATTTATTTATTTTAGTCAACTATAGTAGCCTCCATCCCTCTACGTGTAGCATATAGTTATCATGTTGGAATTTTATTTATTTACT
>JAUCMT010000103.1:1621388-1645987 GCA_032357475.1 Enteromius thamalakanensis
TTTGCAGGTTCGTTCTTTTCGAATAATAACCGCTCCAAAGTAATAACGCATAGCCGGGACTACTTGTGTGTTTAAATTTAAATTTAAATGTCCGCTTCGCGTCGGGTCGTGATCACACTGTCGGGGCTTATTCCTGCGATAACTACCGGCTGCCTTTACATTATCCCTTACTTAATATATAGTGTATATATAGCTTTATGTGAGTGTATTGTGTGAGTATGGATAAAGTTTGATACAGTATATACTGTATATATAGACTTTATATACTGTATATAAGATGTGAAAGAGATCTGGTTTCAAGAAAAAGTGTGCAGTTAATAGGGATGTAACGGTATCAAAGTTTCAATACCGTTACATCCCTAGCAGTTAATGATGAAACCAGTATTAATGGGAAGTTCAGATCATTTTCCCGACTCAGATCTTTGAATCTTCAGCAGAAAGACTCGTTCAGGTCATTGGGTTCATTTCAGCCCAATATGATTAAAATGCACGTTAAGCCAAGCTCCTCAACACATCAATTTATGCACATCAAAGCCAATTCATAAAAAACGAAAATTGGTTAGTTTAGTTAGTTTTTTTTAGCTTCAGTTAGGTTTGGATTGTCATTTGTTCTTTTGTCGTGTTCTCTCTTCAACATTAAGGTGCTTCACAGTGCCAGATTTTTTCTAAATGGTTCCATTAAGAATCTTTAATATCTGAAGAACCTTTGTGTTGAAAGAAGGCAGATTATAAAAAGACATAAAAGAGCGTTATTTTAACTGAATGGTTCTTTGTTGAAGCAATAATGGTTATTCTTGATGGCATCACTGTGGAGAACCTTTTAAACACCTTTATTTTTAAGAGTGTACCTGAATCAGAATCGTGCTGTCAGTAATACTAATGTAATGTTGTATGTGTTGCATGCTCTATTATAAGCTATTTAGGAATTATCATCATATGGATAAAGTTTAAAGCATCAACCAACTCTTTATTCCCACATTAAGTGATGCAAAAGCTGAGACCATAAATACATGATGCAACTGTATGAGTCATTTCTGTATCCTGTGCAAAAACAAAAATGAACGAATCACTGTCTGAGACGGCTTGTTATTCCTGAGTCATATTAAAGATTCATTCAAAATGAACGAATCGTTCACATCAATCGAAACCACAGCTATATCAGCTCTAATTTCAGGTCTGTTTCTCTCTGTGTTTTTCCCCTCCTCATAAAAACTTTCACACGCCGTTCATTTTTAAAATTTAAAGCTATGCTGGTTCCTATTCCTCTCTAGTCACTGGAGGGCTGGAGCGGGTCAGCTGTAGCTACAGGCTTTTCTCTGATAACCCAGGCTCCATCGGCGCTGCATGTGTTCAGACACGGCCTTCCCTGCCTCCAGCCTGTTCCCAGTCCAGGACCTGGATGGCCTGTAGATCTCTGAAACCATCCAGATTCAGCCCGAACTTTTCCTCAGACTCTCCGTCTTCTCGGATACTCGGAGGCGTATCCCATTGATAGGATGAACTCCCCGACAGCACTTCGCGTTTGCCATCAAAGTAAGCCCTCAATTCCAAACGTCTCTCTGAAAATGATTCATCTTGTTGAGTTATTGCCCGTTGTTCACCTCTATCTTTCAAGAGCGCGGCAGTATTACTGGAGCCATTCATATTTGATTATGGCTATTGCGGGCAGCTTCAGTGCAGCTTGTGGATTTCCAATCTCTGGGAATGTGTGTTGACTTTGCGAGCGAATGGTCGAGCCCGGTGACCCTACATTATGGATTTGACACGAGGTCACAAGCTTTGATTATCCACCGAAAGACATTTCTGGTCCTGATCGTACGACCCACCGCCGAACTCCGGCAAAGGGGCTCTTTAGATGAAATCACGCTTGTAATGCTTATTTACGAAATAATGACCATGTTACTTTTTATATTAGTCAACCTTTCGGTTTGATTTAGGAATTACTTCAAAACTAGACCTAAATAATGAATGCTCCAAAACTGTGTTAGAGGAAGTGAATTAATATTTAAAACCTTAAGATATAGGCACTAGGCTAAAAGGGTTAAGCAGTTTGTTTCAATAGGTGCCATTACAGATGCAGAGATTTGTGCTGGATGTTAGTTTGATCAGTCACTCATTCGTCCGTGAAACCAGCACCTCTCCTTTTACTACATCAAAACAGCATTCTGTGACATTATTGCAGATATATTGAAATTTTCCATGCCGTGTTGAGTGCTGACTTGACGACGGCAGTGTTTCAGTGACAGTGTGCAGTTTATCTCTGACACTGTGTGTGTGTGAGATAGACTGAACCAGAATGATGCTGGCATGAAAGAAATAAAGAGAAAAAGAGATTTTGCCTGCTGCCAGGCAGCATGACTCCAGTGGGATGATGGTCTGTGGCTCAGGTGGGAGTGAAACAGGAAGTTAAAGCTCGACTAAGTCACGCAAACTGATCTGGAAAGAGATAGAAAGTGCTTCTGGAAGGAAGAAAATCATGTTCTCGGTATGCCAGTTGTTCCTCCAAGACAGCTTTTAGATCCTAAATCACACTGAAACAAGCATTGCATCAGTTATCCGTATTGGAAAACTCATATCGGTGGTCCACTAAACTGCAAACTCCATTAACACTTGTGAGCTATGAAAGAGCAATGTCATTTTCCCCAGGGAGCTGTTAGTCTCCGGTCTTATGGTTATAGTAATAAGATAAGTACAGACATGATAGATCAGCATATTCCGGCCTTGATGTTAGTAATGATATACATGCATATAGAAAAACGCTCCCAGAATGACAGTGCTCTCAGTATATAAATGTGTACTGGAGCTTTGTTAAAATGTAAATTAGTGACAGCACAAAAGCCGTGTACGTGAAATTATGTCCATGCAGCAGTTATAAAGCGCTTTATGAGTGCGTATAGATGCATGCATTACAATAGCACATGCAAATAGATGTTTCTGGCTGTTATTATGCACTGCTGATTTTATATGTGCTGCTTTGCATTGTATCAGATTATGCCACATGTATAAATAAGTCGCTGGCAATAACATAAATATATTGCTGCCTTTTTTAAGCAAGGGTAGCAGAGACGCTTGATGAGGTTTACAGTAAGTATGAATGCTTACATAAAAAAAAAACAAAAAAAAAACATTTGTAAATAAGACAGCTGCTTCAGCATGTATGGCTCGTCAATTCAGCATCCAGATTTTAATCATTTCTGGATTTGCTTCACGCTGTGTCCTGAAGTGGATGTGCTCTGAATTTCGTGCTTTACTTCCGTTTGTTTAGTTTTTTGTGTGTTGTTCTGATTCTGTTCTGATTCTACGCTCAAATACATCCTGTTGGATCTTCCTTATTGCATTGTTAAAATTTTTGTACAGAAAAAAAATGCATAGATGTAAACTTAGTAAATGGCAAAACATTTTGATTTCAAAACTTGATCACGCCTAATATATTTATATAATATATATATTTTTTCAAATTATTTTAATTATTTAAATTACAATTAGTTGTGCTCATAAGTATGCCTATCCCTTGCAGAATATGGAAAATGTGGAAATGGATTGTGAAAATTAGGGGTGTGAACCTACACTGGTCTCACAGTTTGGTTCGATTACAATTATCATGTCATCGATTCGATTCAATACAATATCACGATGCATTGATGAGGAACTGCATACTCAATTTTCAATTTCAATTCACATGTATATAATTTTTGTTAATAAACACATAGAGTCAGATACGGTATATGAACTCAATAAAACTCAATGAACTCAATAAAAAAATATAGGAAAAAAAAATGTATAAACATTAAATTATAAACAAAAATAGCATTTACAGTAGCAATGAGAGAAAACCTCTCTTCTGACATCAGCTATCAGCTTGTGATTTCTCAGGGCTAGACATTGCTGTTTGACTTTCGGACAGTGGCTCGCTGTGGTGCTGCAATGGAAGAATGTTGATATTCGGCGGATTTTGATCAAAAGCCGGGAGAGCGCGGCCACTTTAAGCGTGCGCTGCAATGCCAGATTGACTGTATGCGCGAAGCATTTAACGTGAGGGAATGTTCCTAATTGAGCTGCAGCGGTTATGTTCGATGCATTATCTGTCACAAGCACTACATCTTTATCTGATACCTGCCATTCCTCGACAACCTGAGACAGTAGCTCTGTTCATAAAAGCTAAAAGGTGCCTAGATGTTGGCTTTTAAAGTAGTTGGAGCATTTTTAATTACTTACACTCGAGATACGCCTCCCTCATGTGGCAAATGACATCAGAAAAGCGCCAGTGCGTTATAATCGGTTATGGTCTAATACTGAACCGATACCGAATCATCCTTTTCTGCATTGCAATGCATCGTAGAGACGATTAATTTTGACACCCCTAGTGAAAAATTGCATGTTATTTTTTATTTAGCACTCTGAATAAGCTATTTCCCAGATGTTTATATATACTCTACAAGACAAAATAATAACTACATTTAAGAAAAAAACCCAGTTCAAAAGATTACATACCCTTGAATCTTGTGTGTAGTTTCCTGGATCATGCCCAACTATTTAAAAAAAAAAATGTTTCATGATAGTTGTTCACGAGTTCCTTGTTTTTCCTCAGACAAATCCCCTGGCTCTTGCACATGCTTTGGTTTTCCAGCATCTTCTGCATATTTGAACCTTTTCCAATATTGATGGGTGATTTTGAAATCCATCTTTTAACACTAAGGACAATTGAGGTACTCACACAAAACCATTATAAAAGGAGTAAATATGTACTGATGCTCAAGAAGGCCCCATAATGCAAGAAGGCAATTTCTTTGCATTCTTTAAATTTAGCTTCTGTTGTATTGCCATCATATTTAATGCATATCTTGAATTAAATATTTAGTAGAAGACACTAAAGTAATAAGCCCAGCCATTCAATTTAAGTAAATTATTACATTTTTAATAGGGCTGTCAAATGATTAATCGCATACAAAATAAAATTTTTGGTTCGCATAATGTATGTATGTGTGCTATTTAAATATCTTATGTACACACACATGCATGTATATATTTCAGGAAAAAATATTTTTACACATTAAATATATTTATTTATAATATAAATAATATGACCATAAATATATACATGCAAGTACAAGTAATAATTTCCAAATAAATACTGAATGCGTGTGTATTTATATAAGTCTTTTGTAGAGTCCGACCAATAAAGGATTTTGAAGGCTGATACCGATACAAATATTTGTTGGTTTTAAAATCCGATATATCGGCCGATATTTTTATATATTTTTTTAATTTCAGAGACGCGCAACAAAACATTAACAGATTTCCCTAACATTAGTTATTTGTAGTAATTTATGAGTTTTAATTAACATAATATGATAATACATTTTATAAAGAAACTTGTTAATTTTCAACAGAACAGAGGAATATCAAAATATATTAAAGTTCTGATAGATAAAATTTATAAAAATACAAACTTTAGATATGAAACTTTAAAGCCCTTTAAACAAAAACACAATAACAACAACCAAATCAAAATTACCCGTAAGGGTGTTTCGTCTGTTTTTATTTTATTTTTGAAATATTAATTTATCGGCCATTATATATGCCGATACCGATAGGTTGGAAAATGTCTAATATCAGCCAATAATATCGGCCTGCCGATAAATCGGTCGGGCTCTAGTCTTTGTGCCATAGAGGTTTGTTTTAGGCCTGAAGTGTTCTTTGGAGCTGACTAAAGTGTTGTCAGCATGTACTGATGTATAAGGGATGCTTTCACTACGAATAAGTTATGATACGACCACCGCGCATCTGTTTGTAATGTCACACTGTAGCAAGCGCACAAGTTTAATCTGCGGATACAGTGGGATTTGATGCAATGATGCATATCTCCGAGAGATTAGGATTGGTGTGGGACGTGACGAGCCGCTGGGCTTTTGCATGCGTTTCTCTCTTGTTTTACTGCTGTAATGGGCTTTGTAAGTTAATACCCGGGAGACACGCCGATTCTTCTGAGCCTGTCTTGGACTGCCCCAGTTCTCCACGCTCTCCCGTCTTCATTAAAACCCCGAACATAGGAGATTTTCTATGGAGTGACAATAATCACTATGGCTGGCTCTTGAGCTGATGTGATGGGAGTTGTTGTTTTGCGGCGTATGCTGAATATGAGAGATCATTCTTGACACATGGCTGGGGTCACTGGCATCGCCTTGGCATCATACTGAGCGGTTTCGAGTAGTGGATGTCAGTGAGAGAAGCGGTGCCTTTTCACGCTCTAATTTGGGCCAGATGCGAGTCCACTGCGTCCAAAGCCGTGACCTTTCTCTCGGTCACGGGTGAATAGTTTGGAGGAGCACGGACGCCGGTCATTTCCATGGCTGGACGTTTGATTCAGATTGCTGGGGTAAATCTAAAGCACGGGGACTCTCAGACACTGCTAACAGCGTTGTGTTTTAATTATATCCGTGTGCGTGCTAGTTATCACAGCTAATTGACATGCTTTTGTCTCCTTTGTCTGTTTTATGGTAATTTCATGTCTTGGTTATTCACTTCAGTTTGCTGAAGTGTATGTTTTGTGTACGATTGCACAGATTTCCTTTTTTAATTGGAATAGACTGATGAACATTATTTTGTCTTTTAAGGAAAACACTGTGATATTTCTCAGATGTGATGTTTGTTTTCCCATAGTGCTGGATTATTGCTGTATTCATGAATTGTTGTTTACATAATACTCCAAGCTACTCTAGGGAATACCATGGTATTACTGAGGTATATTTTTTAAACAAAACAGAATCACACAAGAATTGTCTGGATCATGTTTTAACCCCACATTCGTTCGTTAATTCATTACTTTGTTTGTATTTTTGTAACAGATTTGTATTATATTTATATAATTAAAGTATGCAATTATATGATATTATATAACTATCTTTTTTCATGGCAGTTAAACACAATTCTCCCAACATAAATACATGTAATACATTCTTAGTTGTAACAAAAATATATATATTTTTTGTAAAGCTGCATATATACTGTACATATGTATACATACATACAGTACATGTATATATGTGTGTGTGTGTGTGTGTGTGTGTGTGTATATATATATATATGTATAATCATTAATAGCACTTCACAGATAAATGTGAAATTGAAAATTAAAACAAGCAAAAAAAAACTATTTTTTAATTATTTTTGTATGTGCATTTAGAACAATTGTATGTGCTTAAATGTGTCATATTTTAATAATAGTTCTTTTGTGAAATATCCTTTTTTATTTTAAACACTATTTTCATATTCAACACATTTTCCAATAAAAATAAAATGACGATAACTTTTATTCCACCAAAATAAAATTTCTACATTTTGCCTTTTCAGTTTTTAAAAAAAAAATTTTTATGCATTTATACTGTGGTAAATTTGATAGTGTTTACCACTTTTATATAGCTTTTTGTTTAGCTTTATAGAGAAAATAACTAAATGCATCTGAACAGAAACACAAAACATCTGAACTCTGTTAGTCATCTGAAGTCACTTTCCAGTCACCTCTAAAATACATCAGATAATAACAGTTTGAGCAAATGTTAGATCTGCGATCTGAACCCTCATCGCACATATAGGGTTTCTGATGAAATTTTTCCCTTTGGTTACAGCAATCAACCCAAACAATTCCTACTCGAAATGAGAATGACATTTGAGAGAGACACATGTGAGCCTCTCGTAATTGGTTCAGGCGGCTATTTTACAAGGCGAAGATTTAAATGACATAATTCCCCGTGTGAAGATAAGAGCCGAGGGTTTAATTATGGCTTTATCTTACAAGGTACAGCGTCACGTCATCGCCTAGGTTTGTTTACCGCTGGTGATTTACTACTAAAGGCGGCCTGTTACGTGCTGATAAAGCACTCATTACACGCAAGGTCTCCAACACGGATAAACGATAACAACACCTGGAGTGGAAAGACGCGTCTTACTTTCAACTCAGATCCGGCAGACGATCACGAGTCTCGGTTACGCAGTGATTTGATTTTGCGTTTATTTATTTTTTGGCTTGTTTTTTGTAGACTGCTGGATGAAAGGCTTGCATACGAAGCCTGTGTGTCTGGAAACACGGTGTTGTTGTGATGTTGTGTGGAGGCGGACGGCTGATCTCTGAAACAAATCAAATGACGTTTCGAGGTGGACAGTAATTTAATTTAATTGTTTAATGGTGGACCCACTTATTACAGAGGGTCAACAGCCCTTCATGTTGAATTGACGTACGGATGATGTTCTTTCTCTTGACCCTCAGCAGTGTTGGCGTATAGCTTAACAAAGTAACTGCTTATGTCAACAAAAGATTCATTATTCATCCTCTTATCAATCCAAAACCTTACAATGGTTCCATAAAGAACCGTTAACATCCGGAGATCCTCTGAAGCGTCTTTGTGGTTTAAGAAGCCCTTCCGATTATAAAAAGGTACAAGAAAGAGAGGGTTCTTTAAAAAAACTTTGAAATTCTTTGAAAGAACCATTAATTGGTAGTACGTCAATCACAAAGAATAAGTTTTAAGAATAGAGTGTGCTAGTAATGCACTCTGAATATACTTCACGATATACTGTTCAAAAGTTTGCAGTCAGTAAGAAACACCAAAGCTGCATTTATTTGATCAAAAATGCATAACAAATTGTGAAATATAATTAACAGTTATCTATGTGAATGCATATTCAAATGTAATTTATTACAGTGATCAAAGCTTCATTTCCAGCATCATTACTCAAGTTTTCAGTGTATGCTGTGTATGCTGAATGAGTGTTATGAAGCATTGCATCATATTGTAGTGGAAACCATGATTTTATGTTTGGAATACTCTGATGAATAGACTGTTCAAAAGAACAGCATTTCTTTGAAATACAAATCTTTACTGGATCACTTGCTGAATAAAAGTTTTACGTTCTTTCAGATAAAAACATCTTACAAACTTAAACTGTTGCACTTAACTGTGCATATATATATAAATAATTATATAATTTTTATATATAATTTTTCATGTCTCTTAACTGCAGTATAACTAAAAAATCCGAGCAGCATGTACTTGAGGTATTGTTCCGGCATTGCTCTGGGTATGTTATATACCAGGCGAGATGAGGCACGTGATAGCACTGCTGGCAGCACGAGGAGAGAGGCACCTGCTGTGTTTTGCGGCTCGTCTCGCTGCCATAAATCCAGGATTGCGTCACTGAAAGCGTGTCCATGTGCAACTCTGCCAAACCGCCACATAATTGATTTGAGCCTGGATCTGTGCCGGTGGACACATGTCTTTGGTGACCAAGTCCATGGTTTTGTTTGTACCTGCAGGACATTCATGATGTCTGGAGTCCACTCAGTGCTTTAGTTGTATTTTGCACAAAAGCTTCTCTGACACATTTCACCATTAACAGCAAAGGCTGTGCCATCAAAACCAATAAGAAAACCTCAGGCCTCTTCAGACAATGTTTCTGCATAACTTTTACTTAATTTGTTTTACTATTTGGCTGATGCTATGCTATTTTTTATTTAGTTTTATACATTTCACGTTCAATGTTTAAAAAACATTTAAATTTTATTGTAACTTTTTACTGTAAACTATTTTGCCATTTTTTTTTATTTCTTTATAGTTCTTATTTTTTGTTGTTGTTGTCTTGTCTAGTTATTTCAGTAAAGTAAAAAATGATAAATAAAAAGAGAAATATAAAATTAAAATAAAGAAAAAAATTAATCAAAATTAATCGAGGATTATAAAAGTGCTATAATATAAATTAGTATATATCATTAGACTGATTTAAAAATAGAATAAATATTAAAATATATATTAAGAATTATGGTAAAAAAAAAAATATATATATTATATATATTATATATATATAATAAATTGTAAGAATACAATTTAGAATTTGTATTTGTCTTTTAAAGAAGATGTATTGTATTTGTAACAATTTATTGATGGTTCTTCTTTTAAAAAAGCTGGTTAGGATGATATTTAATGATTATAAAGAATACAATCATTTTTGCAGTATGCGGTTGCTTTCAGTAAATCTGTGGTAAAGCTGGTTTGGCCATCATACACAGCATGTTTTATTGATACCTATTTGTCTCTGTGAAGTGTTACCCAACCCACCTGTCTGTCTGGACCGTCTAGCACTTCACAGAAGGACCTAGTTTGGAGCTGTTTTTGAGATTGTCTGACAGCCTCAGATGCCACAGATTCTGTAAAACAAAAGTATTGTAATCCAACAAACCCCTTGGTGCACATTCTGGCAGACATTGCTGAAAACCGGCTCATATTTTCATGTGCAAAATTAATGCAGCAGATTAAAAACCCCATGACGTCAAAATTGGAGTTTTCTGGCTTTAGCGTTGAGCTCATTTAAATGCTACTCCTACAAGATGACAAAATAGCAAGCAGAAAGTCATGACTCAATACTGTGTCTTGGGCTGTGCAAGCACACATAGTTTTTAATTTTATTCCTCAAGCATCAATTAATCGAGAAGTGAGAGTTTATTTTGCAAGTGTATGGCTTTTGTCCATGGCACAAGACTCATGTGACATGTTTTGCTCTTCAATAGCCTTTTTTAATAAGAAATTCATCAATGCAGGAAAAGAGACTGCACTAGTCAAGTCAATTCATTGAGAAACGAGGAAAGGAATCTTAGCATGCGTTGAATGGTTTGTATATTTTATGTTATTGCAAAAGCATGACATTCTTGACGGCTCTGTTATTTTCCTCTTGCTGTTGAATTTATATTACGAGCATAATTGCTGCTGTGTTTGGCTTGAGCAGGTGTTATAAGAGCTGCTGAAGTCATACGGACAAAAGCGTTGTGTATCTGAAGAAATATTACTCATTCATAAACCCCAGAAAGAACAAAAATGTGCCGATATCACAGAGACCTGAGAGCAGATAAAACACAATCCCACTAATAAACTGCTAGAGCACATCAATAAAGCAGAATAAAACTTGAGTAAAATGAGAAAATCCTCCAGATACGGTTCTGAGAATGTGAAATAGAGCTGAATAACGTTATTCAGAGAAAACAACACAAACACTCAAAGGGAAACATCAGAAACAGGCAATTTCTTAAAGCGTAATTGTGGAGTTGTTGGAAATATCTGAATTATCAATCAATCAGTTATATTTATATAGTGCTTTTAACAATACAGATTGTAGCAAAGCACTGAACATTATCCAAGAGGTGGACAGAGGGATGGTAATGTATAATGACGAGATTAGACAATTTATTTAAGACAGAGATGGTCTCTGTAATCCAAACGATGATAATCACTAGAAATCAGGTGTCCCCTACTAAGCAAGCCAGAGGTGATGGCAGCATGGACCAAAACCACATCCATGAGAGAATGGGGGAAAAAAACCTGACATGTGGCCAGGTATGGTTTCCCATTCTAGGAATTTGTGCTCTGCATTTAACCCATCCAAGTGAACACACACCCGGAGAAGCCAGTGGTCTCACCTCAGTCGTGGTATTGAAGGTGGAGAGAGAGCGCTGATTAGAAGTTAGAAGTCCAACTCCCTATCCATTAGGCCACGACTGCTCCCGTACACATAGATGTGTATTATTGAGTTAAGTTAGCCAGAGTAAAGAGATGTGTCTTTAATCTAGATTTAAACTGACAGAGTGTGCCCGCCTCCTGAACAGTGTTAGGTAAATTGTCCCAGAGAATTTGCTAAATAGGAAAAAGATCTGCCACCCGCAGTCGAATTTGATATTGTAGATATTATCGAATGGCCAGTTTGAACAGTTTGAGTTTGTTTTGTCATCTGACCTAAGATTTGCAGACTGCAATATCTCATTTGTGATTTTTTAGTACCCAGAGTATTTGATTACTCAAGATGCTTCTTTACATTTCAAGAGACTTAATTGATTAATTTCTTTATGTATTTCTATAAATATTGTTTCAGAGAAAAAAATCTTAAAGCATTTCTATTTTCCTTTTCTTAACCAGTACAGAAATACAAATCATGATTTATAGGGTTTCGTGAACACATGTGCTCTCTTGGTTCAAACCCATGATAACATGATCACATCTCATATTATTATGCATCTCTCTACAAACTGAGCTACCTGAATCACATGGCCGATAAAACAGTTCAAACCATTAATATGAAAATGTTCTGTTGCCCATGAATTTCACCGATATTGTAGAAACGGATCTATACCGGCGTATTAGTTGGAGGACAGGTTGAGAAATACACTTGATTAGTGATACACGATACAGACAGGTCTTACTACCTCTTCTTGCTTCTTGAGTAAATTGATCTTGTTCGCCGTGTTCTTGGTGAGCAGCTGGATGTGGAAGAGATCTAATTTGTGATTTTACTTCTTTCAGGTTTGTATTAGAAAGTGTTTTAGACACATAAGTGTGCAAAAATGCCTAGTTTGTTTAGGCGGTAAGCATTAGCCTCCGCCAAGCGCTCTGTCAGAACAGATGCAATTCTGTTTGAGGAAGAGAACGTTAATTAAAAAATATGTCACTCCCAAGTAGCGTTTGTTCAGTACAAATGTCTTAACTGCTGATTATTTGCTCTGAAATCCAGTCAGCAAATGAGCAGTGAGCTTCGTAAGTCTTCTGAAAGTCTGGGAGCGCTGCCACAGATGTAAACTTGCTGCACATCCAGCGAGCCGTCCTCTTTTTCCCAGCGTTCCCTTGCTGCATCCTAAATGAATTGAGTGTCGGCGAGCGATAGCGTCTTCCTCTACGGCTCCTCTGAGAGCGAGGCATGGAGGAACTGCTAACAAGGATGGTCTGACCACACTCATCAGAGAGATCTCTGTGCGCTGGAGAAAGAGCAGCTTTGTTATGCTTCTGTACACAGCTAGGCGGCCGCATTACAACTCCTCGTGTGCTTTTCACTCACTTTCCTCTTGGTGTTGCGTTTCACTTTTTATCCGCAGAGCAAAATAAATCAGTCCAGCTTCAAGCATATTTTTTCTTTGCAAGTTTACACAGTATTGTATCTACAGTATACACACACATTGCCATTAAGACTTTGCTGTCTGTACCCTGCGATTGTCACAAATTATTCTTTGATATACAGAACAGTCAAAAGCACAGCATTTCTTTATAATATGAAGATTGTATACCCTGGCGATAATATTTAGTGACACTTTCGATTGATGAAATGCATCTTGCTCAATATAAGTGTCACGCTCCTCACAGTCAGCTAAGCCGTCAGCAGTCACTGATCCCAGCACAGCCTCGTTCACTCACTCTCAGTCTTAACTGGAAGCACCTGAGACTAATCACCTGCACAGGTTAAAAGCCTCTCATCCCAGTTAGTTGATGGCTGAGCTCAAGGTAACATCGCTACCTCAATGCCTTTATCTGTTTGCTGTCTGTGCCTGACCAACGGATTGGAGTTTTGGATTCTTTGCTTGCCAGTATCTGTAAGCTTTTAACCCTCGCTCACCAAGCACCGAGCTCTGAGGTACACCAACCCAGTAAGAGACTCACCTTTATACTTACCTGTGTTACCTGGATGGGAAGGATGATGGCGATCAGGAGGTCGCTTCAGACTGTAGTTTATTACTCAGCATTACTCAACGAAGTTTGTTTGTTTACTGCATGCATACTTTCATGGCATTATATGCTTGGTACAGCCCAGTCGTTATTTCTCTATTTTTGTAAGTCCAGCACATTTTTAAAACTAGGATTCCATTGGATGCATCTATTTGTGCTGGACTTACGGAAATAACAAAATAATCGTGTCCCGGACACGAATAAATAGATTAAATGGTAATTTTGTGATGTAGTCACGACCTGCTGTTGGCTTGATAAGTTCTGTTTAATAAATCCGGTGTTCTAATTACTTATTGTCTTCTGAGTCTCTGTCTGTGCGTTACAATAAGTGTGTAAGCAATGTAATCATTTCTCTCAAAACCAACCCCAAACATCTGATATTGACCATATAAGACCAGCAATGTACTTTGTGTCAACTTTAACTGATGTATACTGCAAATAATAATAACAATATATATATTTATTTTTTGAAAAAATACCCAGAACTGCTTAAAACAAAATACATCAGCATCTGGAAAAAAGAAAATTATTTTGATTCTCATCAAAGCATTATTTGAATAGATGAATAGTTAGTTTATAAACTTAAAAATAACAACTTTGTGTTTTTTTGGACATGTTTTTTAGTAAAAATACACAGAAAATTCTAAATGTATATTTTTTTTACTTAAACCACTTACACCAGTAAAAATTAAATTATATTTTAAATAACAGCCTTTTTTAATTTTGACGTGTTTTAAAACATGTTTTTCTGTGTGATTGTTGTTAAATAATTATTTGATGAATAACAAGTTCAAGTGAACAGCATTTTTGTACTGTTAATTTTAAAATTTTAAAATTTAAAGTTTAAATTTAATTTTAAAATTTAAATTTTAATAAGATAAAATTTACTTCTAGCAGAAATACCTAGAAATGCTCAAAATAAGCTACATTAACTCGACTATCAAAACTGCATAACATCAGTTGCACTCATTTTAAAGAGATTTTCTCTGGAAAAAGTATTCCAAGCAGATTGAGTTATTTAATCTCAATCCTAGTATTTCTTTTTAGATGTTTTAACTGTCAACTAAGATGAAGATGCACTTTTGAATTGTATGAGCCGCAGATGATAACCGATGTGTTTTGTCAGTGAGAAAACAACATGATACTCCATCCCGCTGCTGATCTGGGCATTTGCGTGCTTTTACTAGTCTAAATAGCCTCGCCAGAATACAATCGGCATCAAAGTCTTCTTTCTGCGGTCTGGTGCAACCGCTGGCGCTTGAAGTGTTGATCAAAGACTTCCTAAGGAAAGAAGCGCAGACACATTCGACTCTACCTGTTTTCACCCAGTAGTCTATTTAAACCAATTACACTGAAAGTTTTTCATCCCCAACCACCCGAAGAGACACAGTAGACATTTTTGAAGGCGTCAGAAACACGTCTCCTCCGGTTTCTGTCTCTTCTCCCTCCACTCAGACCTTTGTCTCTGCCCAAACAACCCCAATGCATGGGATGTTCTGTCTTAGTATGCAATTTCAGCCCAGTTAGCTAATGGCGTTTCCTGTGGAGTCGGCCAGCTCTATGAATCAGAGGCTGTTAATAGCCCATCGGTAATGCGGCTCACGCTGAGCTGGGCTGTGCTGGTCCCCGGGGGCTCCGGCTCTATGGCAGATCCATTATTCATGGTTCAACCTGGGCTGCTGGGAGCCAGTGACACCTGAAGCAGCACAATCACTCAGGGCTTGGAGAGAGATGCCCCTGCCAGGGCTCGAGGGCTGGAGGTCAATCCACCCGAAGACCTGCAAAGCTCAGGTCGTGCCGAAGCCGTTCCCACGACTCTCCACGCACAGATAAGAGAGCACCAAAGAGCATTACGTGTTTTTGTGTGCTCCTCAAATATTGACAATCCATGTTTTACACTTACATTGATCAAATACTGTCTGCTGACGTTATTTGATGCAGTTTTGAGCAATTGTTAGTGGTGTCCATTAATCTACACACACACATATATATATATGCACGTTCTCTGAATTGCAAAAAACAAGTGTTTCCCAAGTGTTCGCCAATGTTTATGCATTTTAAGAACATATTTTAAATAATATGTATATGTGACCCTGGATCACAAAAGCAGTTTTAAGTGTGTGTGTTTGTGTGTGTGTTTTTTTTTTAAAGCTTAAAGCTGTAACGTTGCACTGACGTATGGTTTGTTAGCACAATAATTTATAGATACAACTGTTTGATAATCTGTAATGTGAGGGTACAAAAAATTTAAATATTGAGAAAATTACCTTCAGACTTGTTCAAATGACGTTCTTAGCAGTGCATATTACTAATTAATTTTTTGTTATATATTTACGACATGAAATTTACAAATTCCTTATGTCATAAAATAAAAATCTATCATTTTGACTATATATTTTGTCTGTTTTCAAATGATATTGTGTTTAGGCATTCTTTTGAACAATCTGTACACACATATGCTCATTCTCTGTGTTTTGTATAAGTTAAAATGATACATATTAATTCATTTATAGGGATACATTTTTCAGGATATTTTGATAAATGTGACATTCAAAAGAACGTAACTTTATTTTTTAAATGCAAATCTCATGTAATATAATGATAAATAATAAATGCCTTTGCTGTCACTTTGATCAATTGAATACATCCTAGCTGAATAAAAGTGTTATAAATGCAGTGTATTAGCATTATCCATGTGTATGTCACTGCAGCTCATTTACAGGACTCCCAGTTTTACGTGAAGCTCCATTAAAGGTTAATTTGATCTGGTTTGTTTGGCTGCAGTTTTCTCGGCCCGTAGCGAGAGGTTATTACAGGACCCCACCATTTGTCACAACGATGCAGGAATTTGGGGCCAAATTTAATTTCTTTTAAGAGCAACATTCGTCAGTGAGGATGTTGTTCATTAACAGCGCCTGCAAGTTTCAAATTTGAGTACAATTATGTTGAAAGCGAGCAAGACTTATGTGTAAGTGTTCCTTAAGGTATTTAATGATTTTGGCCAGCTCTTCACTCATGTAAATCTTAGTTTCACAGAGAAAAGTTTTATTGTGCCGCGGCGGCTCTTTCATAGCTCAGAGACTTAATGGTGTTCTCAATTATATGCATTTAAAAGATCAACTTTGTTGCGTTTCGGCTAAAAATAGGCAGAAATGAGTCAATATTTGTCACAGAATAAGAGTACCATTAGTATAATTGAGTTTACTGTTCTAGTTGAATCAGTTATTATTTTTATAATATCCATATTCATCTTACATTATAGTTTTAGTAATGTTATTTTTTATTTATTTTTTTTTAAGATTTTGAAGACAAACCGTTTTTGTGCCAGCATGTTCAAGATTAATAATAATAATATAATAAATATATTATAAAAACATTATATATAAATATATATATTATTTCTCCGGTTTATGCATCAGCGATATTTTAGGATCATTGACCTATGTATTTTTGTTATTTTTATTAGTATCATTGACATGATTTTTTAAATTTTTTAATTTTTTTATGACTATTATTTCATATAGATATTTTATTTCAGTTTGTTTATTTTTTGTAAATGGGTTAAGTTTTAATTAACTATACTAAGGGTGTTAATAAGCTCTTAAATTAATGTGCAAATTATTTAAATTTAGAAGAATATGAAGATAAATTTGAGTTGAGATGCTTGCATGGCAAATCTGAGCATTGAATGAGGCTTTTCTTATTTTTTTTTAATCTCTTCTGAAACTGTAGTGAGATAAAAAATATATATATCTACTCCATTTAGGCCTGGTTTCACAAACAGGGCTTAGCTAAAGCCAGGACTAGGCATTAGTTAAATTAAGCTATTTAAGCAATTTTTACAAACATGCCTTATAAGAAAATACAGGTGTGCATATTAACACAGAACAATGACACTGACATGTTTTAAGACATGTCAGAGCAAGATATTTTCATCTGAGACCGCTCAAACATGCAATTTAGTCTGGGACTAGCTTAAGCCTTGTCTGTGAAACTGGGGGATAATCTCAGTGCTGTCTTGAAAGAATAATTTAGAAATTAATAAAGTTTTTTTTTGTATGAGATGTTTTGTACTGGGATTATAAAACATTTAGCATCAGCTGAACCTGCACTAAGAATCAAAATAATAATGTATTCTTGAATTTCAGCTAACTAAACTAGAAATACGTGACACAAGATCAGCATGCAAAATGAGCATGTATTTTATTATAGCAGTGAGCCTGGTCTCTAGATGTACTTGCTTCTAAATGAACGCAACAGGTTTCTGGGTTTGTCCCATATACTTTTTTTATACTGTGTATGTCATGTGATATAATATGCATCAGCGCATATTTCCCAGCTCCCACGTTATTAATGCATTTCACCAGTGAAGTCATAACAAATAATAAATCACACCAGGAACCAGAACCCTTCACATTAAGTTCATGTTCTGTTTCACTGGGCTGGAAAGAAGGCAAACGAAAAAAGAGAGAAAACACACAAACAAACGCTCTGGGGTGTGTTTCCCGAACAGCGACGTAATTTGCTGATTCACCACCATAGTACCATGCATTGTTTTGGTGACCACACACATGTGGTGGAGAAATAACTTCTGCTATTTAAATGATTCGAGATCTCCAAGATGCTGCTGTATTCAACATGACACACATTGACTAATGTACTGTTTTTGTTCACTCATTATGCTTTATTTGATTTTGCCTCTTACATCATACTCCAGGGTTCCTCTAGCCATTTGTGCTAACCCTAACCCTAAGCGTTTAGAATGGAAAAAAAAAACATAATTAAAACACATTTATATTTAGAATGTTATATTTGTAAGATAAAGATAGTAATGCATGTTAGTTTGCTTCTTGTGCCCAAGCCCAAACATCTTAGTAACTTCTAGCCACAGGTCCTAAGCTGTAGATCTAACCACGTACTGTACGTTTGTGATGTTGACTGTGAACGTTCGTCTAAACTATGCTTTCGGGAAACACCGAATCGTTGAACTGTGCTGGTAACGACGGAACTTTTGGGAAATGCACCCCTGGTATCTCCGAGATCAATCCGCTTCTGTGACTGTCACCCATCCTAGTCGTTATCCTATTGATGGATATAATGGGCTGATTATATAGTGGGATTATTTTGTGTGTGTGTGTGTGTCCAATCTTCCTAGCCGCCAGCTTCTTAACAAGCTTTTTTACACGCATTGTATTCAAATGGGAGTCTGCAAGTAAATTCTAGCGGTGCGAATGTAAATCTTTCCTCATCTCCTGCTATTTTCCCGGTTATTGTTTTCAGTTTTTAATTCATGAGAATGAGAATGTGAGATATATGTGTGTTTGACAGTGTATTTAGGAACACCTTGGGGTTTGATTTAATGGCTGCTGTTTGGCAACTTGTTTGTAACCAGAAAATAGTTTCTTGGAATAAACAAAAGTTTGGGGTTGGTACAATGTTTTTAAAGAAACCTTTTTTTTGTTGCATAAAGCATATTTAAGGCTTCAATTAAAGATCAAAAGCCATTTGTGTGTTTTATATTTATTAAATACAAACAGTTGTGCTGCTTTATTTTTTTCTGGAAACTAATTTTTTTTTTTATGAATATAAAGTAAAAAAAAAAAAAAAACTTTTTTTAAAAAATGTCAAATAGAACTCTTTTGTAACATTATAAAAATATTTTCTGTAACTTTAGATGAATTTCTGCATATTCAGTTTTTCACAGGCAAGCATCACCCACATTTTCAGACTCAATGTAAATATACTATATTATTTTTAATCGCATGTAATGGAGAAAGTAGTTTGCAAAGCACATACTCCATCAATAGATGTATTTTTCTCAATGCCCATACATGCCTACAGTATATTTTATTTTGCCAAAATCCTCATAAACAAAGCCAACAATCTAGTCATGTGAGATCATCAAAAGCTTAGCAAAAGTGCATTGTACAAGATCAGAGTTCATAGCCTACAGAAGACAAGAGAGAAATGCTAATAACACACCTGATCTCCTCATCACAGCATCTTCAGCTCAACCCTCTGCATTCCCAGCGTCTTTGTCAGACTGCCAGCAAATTGCTCTGAGACTATTTGAGGAACTTTTTGCTTGATGCTGTAAATTGCTTTAATAGCAGAAGCTGGCATGCATAATTTGTTATTTTCCTCCCTTAATTCTTGACAAAATGGAGTCTATCAGCATTAGACCCCAGAGACGCTGACTTCCTCGCCCCTTTTCAGGCGAAATTAAGCTGAGAAGATATTGCTGTATTTCTGCATACATTGAGATTAAGTTGCAGCTCTGTATGCTCATCGCGAGCGGCTCTATGTCTGTAGCTATAATCGTATAGCTCACATTTTATGCGATGCTTGTTCTTTTTTTTCATTTTCACTTTATTTGAGCTTAATATATTACTTTTTCTCAGAGATTCCCAATGCATTACTCTGGCTGATGCCCTTGTTATGCAATGCTAGATTTTATGCATTTATGTTAAATGCTTAAAAACAAACTATATTGAAATACATCAACATATTATGTTTTACTTGCAATTCCCAATGCATTACTCTGATTACCTAAATGCATAATTTTCAATTTTAAGCATTTACTTTAAATGCATATATGATAAATTCATAAAATATGTTAGTGTAAAGTGTGTTAAAATGTATTAAAATATTATACGAGATTCCCAGTGCATTACTCTGTCTGATGCCCTCAGTGCACAGTTTTTGTGTTGAATACGTAAGCATGCATCTTTGTTGAATTAACCTGTTAAACACATGAAATGCATTGAAATATTTTTTTCTTACAGATTCACAGAGCATTATCCTGACCAATGAATCCATAAAAATGCATGATTGTTAAATCCATAAAATGCATTAATTAATTCATGCATTCATTTTTCTCAGATATTTCCAATCCATCACTCTGCCCCACGATCATGTTACTGTTTGATTTTATGCAGTTCTGTTAAATGCATAAGAATGCATCTTTGGTAAATCCACACGCGCTTAAGTGTGTTAAAATATTGCTTTTTCTCAGATTCCCAATGCATTACTCTGCTCAATGAACTCATCAAATAATTTTCAAATGAAGAAGCATTTGTGAAATGCATATTATGGATTCAAATATGCATCTTTTGAGGGGGTAAGTTCAGGCGAATCCAGAACTGGCAGCTCTGATGACGTTAGTGGGAAATAAAATACCTAATCTTAGTTAAGGACTAGTCTTGTGTGCATTCAAAGGTTGAATAAATGCTACTATTAGCTTTGCATTTGTTTGCGTATGTAATGCTAGCATTTGTCCTGCAGGTGTGTGAACATTTACACACCTGTCTCTGCAAAGATAAGCACACTTTTTTTTTCAAGTAATGTAGGAACGTTGAGTTATTGGTGCATTTTATGTGCCTTAAAGTGTATGTTTGTCCTTTCCCCTCGTTATTTTCACGAAGCACCACCATGTTTGTGTCCCATTCCCTGTAAATCCCAGCTGGAAAAAAAAAAAGATAACTGTGACTGGAACATGATAACTAGTTTCTTGCTGGTCTAAGCTAGTCATTAGCTGGTCGACCAGCCGTCAAGCTCCAAAAACCAGCATGACAACCTGACGCTGTGCAGGGATTTCACTTCTTCCAGGAAAGAAGAAAGACTGATATGAATATCCACGGTTGGCCGGACTGACCAGGGCTGCTTTGTTATAGCTGCTGGAGCTGGTTAACCAAGGTAATCTTGCTGGTAAAGCTAATTAAACAGGCTGAAGGGGAAGCTGGTATCCCATTATGGTGCTCAGCTTTGCTGGTCTTTTCTACAGAGACGAAAAGAAGCTCAGTTCGCTCCAAGTGAACTCAATAAGTATAGTCCCAGGTTTATATCTGCTCTAGTTCTCATTAATAATGCCTCATTACTGTGTTGCTATGTATTCATTTAATTGCAGAGAGAAGTCTATAGTTCTGGAAAGTGGGATAATTTGTGTAAGAAGATGCTCGGCGGTTAAACGGCTTGTCAGTCACACGCTTCTGGTGCACATCAGTCAAGTTAAATGCTGCTTTGTTTGACAGACAAATAACGCCTTGGCTATATTGTGTTCCCGTATCACCTACCACTCCTCGCGCACTCTCTAGCTTCCATCTTTTCACCCTTTTGCCACAGATTAATGTGTTTGACAAGCCACTGAGCAAGAAAATGCATTAATTGCTACTCAAAGCAGAGAGCTATCTTGGGAGCTCTTGTTCAGAAAATGAAGTATTTTTCTTTTTCTTTTTTTCCTCTCCGCGACACCGTGCGCTCTGGATCAGAAAGCACGGTTTTTGGGGGGACTTTGCAGATCGGCACACATGGCCTGTGCTCAGAAAAGCAACAGCGATTTGATGAAGGCCTAATCAGCGAAATGGCATGATGATTCAGCTTGCTGTGGCGGCCGTACAAAGCAGCTCTGCCTAAATCTGCCACACGGCAGCCAGTCTTGTTCCACACGATGAGCATTCGTGTTGATTTTTTTCCCCGACGCATTATGATCCTGGCAGCCTGGACTGCCGCTTGCAGCCTTTTTTTTTTTTTCTCGAGTTAAACAGGGAATCCTGAGGTCTGCAAAGAACGAGGGATGTTTTTACAACTCATAAATGTTGCAGCTCTTGATCCTGCATTGATTTCAGACAGAACTGTTAAGAAAAACTCAATGAACCTTTTGATCTGAACTGTACTCTGAGTCAGGCGAGCGCTCGTGTAAATGCACACCGCGCACTGTCTGGGGAGGCCTGAAGTCTTACATTACATTAATTTCTTTTTCTTGTATTGTTATGCGTCTGAATAAATGCGAGAGCTTAAAAGAAAGCCAGTTTGCATCTGCTTAAACTTCAAGAAACGTGCTGTTTGCAAGCACCTGAATGCACGTGGTTCACAGTGGCATTTTGAAATGTTTTGGGGGACAATTTGTAATGCAGACAAAAACATTGTGTTTTCAGCATTGCCACAAGGGATGCTATAGAGCACAATATCATAAACCAGCTTCGTTTATGCCCGGTTTTCTCTTTTAGGTCAACTATTGTCATAATGCATCAACAATGTGAGCAGAAATTGGATTTGGTTTGTGCTGCAGAATTTGTTGCCTCCTTTGACAAATCGCTTGATATTTTCCTTGTTTGGAAATTGTTTTCATTAAAAGCATCTGTTTTAATGAATTTACATTACGTTTTAAAAAATTGCGATTGATTAATGAATTAAGTTATGCATTAAATTAAACTAAATAAAAAGTTCTAAAACATAAAAAATAATAAAATCATATATTTATATAATATAATATATTATTTATAATATATTATATTATAATCATATATTTAATATGTATCATATATACTTATATAATCATATATTTAAATAATAAAATCAAATATTAGTTATTTTCTATTCTTGTTTGTACTTGGTTTCAAAGAATAGATCTCAGAAATGTTTTTTTCCTGTTTGTTTACATACATTTTCATAATATGGTTTTATTTTATAGACTTTGTAGACCAGCAATATTGGGATGATATCACATCATGTCAATGTTGGAAAATATGCCAAACCCATATTATTACCATAGTACAATGAGCATTTTATATGCTAATGTGTTGGCTTTACTGTAACTGCTCATTTGCTATAAACTATCTAATACTGTTTTATGGTCAGTTAACCCATAAGAATTTGGTCGCAGAAATGGGAATGACATTATTAAGTCATAAGCATTGATTATCAATACCCAATACCAGCCATAAACAACCAGGGGGTAATGATAAATAACGCTTCACACAAGTCTCCTGGACGGTTTATCGTCATTTCTGCCTTTCAAAGTCTCTCCGAAGATGCATATCCATTTGGCCGTGAGGGCAAATATCAATCTCAGAGTGTAATTACAGGGGGCAGAGCCAATAGAGAAGGGGATTATGGGAGATGAATGGAGGAAGTCTATGATATTAACTCTACTTTGCGTTTGGAGTGCCAGACAGGGGATATGCAATTTCTGCTTTTCTGATTGATAATTTAAAAAGCCAGCTCAGAGTAAACAGGCGCTGTGACGGCGTTGGTCGGTGTCCGGGGGGCGGCGTGTTAATGAATGCATGCTCAGGTCTGGTTGTGTTAATTGCTGAGTGATGGGAAAGAGAGAGAGAGTCTATGGAGAGCGCGATCGATGCGAACAAGGCCTGTTGTTACTGGTCTGTCAAGAGTGGATAACTGGGCAATTTCTCCTGCGTGTTTAGGGAGTGTGTGTGTGTGTGCAGGTGGACACGTGCGCTGCATGGACATTGGCTTTGGTGGAAGTGGAGTGTGAATACTGATCTGTGTGTGCAGGAGGAAACATAAGTGTGTAGAGTAAGATGTCTGAAGTGCTAGTACTTTGGGACCAAGCTAATGCTCTATTAATGCAAACAATGTAATTATCTTTGTATAATTTGAGAGTAATGAGTACTTAAAGACCCACTTGACTGATCATCAGCAGTGCTAGGTCTCTACTGCGTCATCCTGCAAAAATTTAGAGAATTTAAAAATAAATATTTAAAATGAAATCCCCATTGTGTGCAACTGTTCTCTCTAAATATCAAATCATTATTTATTATTGTTAGGAAAAAATCCAAACAGTTTGACAGTAGTTTTATTAAATGTATATTTTTTTATACATTTGTACATCTCAATAACTGCTTTAAAAACATATTAACCTTTATCTAATAAATCACAACAGTTATCTCTAGTTAACGGTTCTTTAACTATTAATTAATTAGCTAATTAAATTATCTTTTCTTTTTATCTATTCTGAAGAGTATTTAAACAATATATATATATATATATATATATATATATATATTGTTATGAGATTAAAATTATGAGATTAGTCGAAACTACGAGAATAAAGTCGTAATGTTACGAGATTAAAGTCGAAATACTACTGGAATAAAGTCGTAATTTTACGAGATTAAAGTCGAAACTACGAGAATAAAGTCGTAATGTTACGAGATTAAAGTCGAAATACTACGGGAATAAAGTCGTAATTTTACGAGATTAAAGTCGAAACTACGAGAATAAAGTCGTAATGTTATGAGATTAAAGTCGAAACTACGAGAATAAAGT
>JAUCMT010000105.1:11785-36474 GCA_032357475.1 Enteromius thamalakanensis
GTGACTGCAATTCATATAGGTAATTTGGAAAATCTAAGAAAAATATGATTTGCATAATAATTTGGAACGCAGTGTAGTCAGCAAATAGCTGACTTGATTTGGGAATCTACTCACCAAATGATGATTTCCTCATGTGTAAATCCTAATTTCTCTTCACAGTGATTTACACTGTTCAGGAGCTGAGAGAGAAAGAGAGAGATACTCCTCACAAGTATTCTTGCACCAAGCCATAAAGTTCACTAGACTGTCAATGCATGAATATATAATAATGCTCACAGGATATAAAACCGTTCAAAAGTTTAGGATTAGATTTTTTTGACTTCTGTTTAGCAAGGAGGAATTCAGCTGTTCTTTTGAATCCATAACAAATATTAACACTTTCCACAAAAAATATTAAAACAGCGCAACTGCTTCAAAATCATTACGATGAGAAATGTTTTGTGCATCAAATCAGCATATTAGAACGATTTCGATGATGCTTAAAATTCACAAATTTTAATTTAAAATATATTCACAAATAAAACAGTATTTACTGAAATAAATACGACCCTTGTACACACAAACCTTTAAGTTTTGTTAAACAATTAAAACAGAAATACTATAATATGAGGAAAAAAAATAACATTAAAGGAAGAGGATTATTTATTCACCCTCGAGTAGGTCCAAATCTGTATGAACTTTGTTCTGCCAAACTTTGTAACCAACTTACAAACTTTCTTAAAAATATCAATTTCATACAGATCTGGAAATACTCGAGGGTGAATAAATGATGAGAGAATTTGTGGGTGACCTTACAGTGTAAAATGAGTCTCCTAAACATGTTTGTGTGTGTGTGTTACTGTGGAGTGTAATGACCTTGGCAGGCTGAGCATGCATATGTATGTGTTTATGATGATGTCAGAGCTCAGGCAGTCAGAAGGGGTCATGTGACCCTCGGTGAGGATTAGATCTCATCTATCTCAGCATCCTTAAAAGGCCACACACAGCATTCATGCGTACACACCACTGGAGTTATTATTCTCCAAAGCTCAAGCACACAAACCTCTGCACAGAGAGTCTTAAGTTTAACCTCAGTCCCACTAAGGTGAAACTCTCTCACACAAAACTCACTCAGAAAGAAACTGAAAGTGAGAGGAGGCACCCACTAAGATAAACAACCCGACTACACACACACACACACAACGCCTGCTGCTGTTTACGATGTTACAGATCTGCTCTCAGAACCAGGCCTTAAAAACATTGCATTATTAAAAATACATTTTCCCACTTCGGCAAGTCAAATCAAATTGATTCATACAGCAATTCTCACCAAACACAGAAATTATGATGTTAATGTTTACAATATCTTTACATCTTCAAGTCTTAAAGTTGCATTTAGCAAATAAGTGCTGGGAGAGATAATACAGGTACATTGTGCAACGATGTCAGCAACCAAGCGTTACATAAACAGCATACTGTATGATTGTGGGGAAAGCTGAATGTAATATATACTCGACTGCCAAGTCTCAATGCTATTCTAGTTTCCAGTTTATAGATATAAGGAAGTCAAAATAACAAAGAATTATAAAAGTCTTCTCATAATGAGTCTTTTTCCCTGAACCAGAATTTAACACCCAACTTTACTGTCTTGCCTATATTCTAAAAATATGCTCATTTATATTTCAATTATAAAAACATAATGAAAATGACTTTTTCTTCTCTAGAAAAACTCTAGAAAAGCTCTTGAAAAGCATGCAAATTACTGCATATTTAAACACAACATTTCAGAAAACCTGTATTACAAAATAACTGTAACATAATCTTTATGTACTGATATTAATAAAGTGAGGAATCATGGTAATATCTATAAGTTAAATTTTTTTTTGGCCACTCAAAAAATATTCATGCAATGAAGATCATATGTTTTTTTTTGTGTGCTAATGTTACAATGCTTTATTTCAGGGATCAGTTCAAATGTAGTATTCTCAGCTCTTTTTAACACATTCTACCACGCTGACATTTACTATTCACCATATATTCTCCCTAAAATCAGTGTAAAAAGTGAAGACATTCCATGCAGACCTGGTCATGATCTTCTCTCTTCACTGAAATGATAAATAAGTGTGGTGTGTACCAGCCTCTGAACAACCACCAGCATAAATGGAAGTTGCACTACCTTAACAAAGTTGTTCAGGTGGCCAAGCTTCCTCATGTTGGAAACCCCGTGAGATTTGGCGATGTTCTGAAGGATCTCACGCATGTTATCTGAGGGTTCTGTGGAAAGCAAAAACAATAAATCAAAACCCCTACAAAATAAGCAGAGGTTAAAAATGAGTTGCTGCTAATATATTAAATAGGCAATTCAGCATCCAGGACAGGGATTTTTTATTATTATTTGAATTAAAATCCCATAGTTTATCGCTGTACCCAAAAAAACCTCTCGGGACCTTCTGTGGGAGTGATTTTTACAGATATATTTCTAAATTCAGCAATTGCAACTGAACTTTTCCCTGCTTTAGTCTTTATTTAGTACATTTCTCAAGAGAGGCGTCAAACACACTGGCACCGCCGGATTCATCAAGATTAGGCTTGTCAAACTTTTGCATCGAACACCCAACAGCTTAGATATATCAAAGTCTGAAACCTTAAAACATTAGACTTAACAGGTAGCATATGAAGGCATCAGGATGCTTTAAGCCAGTGAATATTTACTGATACAGCCGACGAACTGAATGCACTGCAGCTATTCTGCTGACATGCAGATGTTTACTAGACAAAACAAACTGATGTGGCTTTGCAATACAGTTCAAAACAACAAATCCTAGTGAGATGCCTAGCCAGACAGCTGGTCTGAGGAATCACAGGCGTAAATAATGAGCTCAAACCATTAGGTTTTGAGACCGTATTCATCTCATTCAGCCCCATTCTCCTGTCTGCAGGCCATATAGAGCAGATGGAGAATCACTAATGACACTTACTTTGCTTGAAAGGCAATTCGATCCTTTCTTTGTTGTTATTACAGAGAAGCACTATGAATTTGTTTCTTATGATCTCTATGGTGACTCACCCCGCGTAAGATCCAGCGGTACATTCTCCTCCCCGCTGTCATTCCGACCTGTCAAACACAAAAAAACCCACAATAAAGACACAGTGAGACTTTATCCGCGCTTCAACGGGTGCTACACAAGCAGAGGGTTATAAACCGCCCCGGCTGCGTGTAGAAACCGGGGGGTGTGCGCCGTTAACTCGCCTCTCATCCGTACACTCCGGGTCGGACGGCCGCGGATGCTGACCGCCATGTTGGCAGGGACGTTCATCATCACAACACCGGAACTCTCGTAACCTCTCGCGATGTTTGAGCGCAGGCGCTCCCTCCGCTTTGATTGCATGTGTGAACAGCAACAAAGCTGATTTTCTAGCTAGTAACCTCGCCGTTCTAGATTTTTTTTTAATTAACAAATCTAAGTACTTGAAAGTGAAACATAGTTGTTTTTAAATGTATTTCGTAATGGGGTCAAAACTTCATTTTTCTAAATTATTAGTTTGTTATTTTTTATTTTCCTTTGCCACTGATCCTAGCTTATTCTAGAGATCCTACCCCCAGTTTCACAGCTAGTCCCAGACGAAATTGCATGTTTGAGCTGTCTCAAATGAAAATATCTTGCTCTGACATATCTTAAAACATGTGTCATTGTTCTGTGTTAAGATGCACACCTGTAAAATTTTTCTAAAAGTTGCTTAAATATCTTAATTTAAAAAAAAGAAAAGAAAAAAACATGCACACAAAAGACAAGATCACTTTATTTGTAATAATTGCACTGTATATACATTGTATAATATTTACTGTAGATCATTCTCATACAACAAAAATACATATTTTTATTTTTTTTGGTGAAAGAGTAAACGACAAATAAGGATGCTGAAAGATGATGAAAACACAGTAGATGAGTTTATCCATTCTTATTCATTGTCGTAGATGCACTCTGTAATGAATAAGCAGAAAAAAAATTATACCGGTATAAAAAAAATAAAGGATATAAAACTAAATACACCTTCATTAACTGTGCAAGTTAAACCTTACCATCACCAACATCATCATAAATAGAGCCGTACCTTAAGAGAGGAGAGGAAGTGTGAGACAAAATATGAAGTTGTGGTCAACCGATCGACAGTGATATAAAATCAAAATAGCACTGCTGAATTTTACACAACAATTACTCAAAATTCACAAACATTTATGCATTTCCAATAAACTAAGTGTGCTTAGAAATGCAAAACCTTTATCTATTGACCTGGGTGAAGAAACGGGCATTTTTTGTGTGCAAAAAAAAAAGTTGTCTAACCAAAACAGAAATAGAAATGGAACAGGAAGACTGTACTTACTGCTCCAAATTAGCATTTGACACATAGCCAACTGAAACAGAGAGAAAATAATTCATATAAGTTTCCTCTTGTGCTGTAATGCGTACGTGTTTAGCACAAATCAACTCACATTTTCCTTCACTGTTCCGGCAGATGAGTTTATCATCTCCTGAGTGAACGATCACATCAACGGTTTCTCCAGGTTTGACTGGCAAGTCTTTATTGCCGAACTTCTTTATGGACAGTGACTGGAGAACATTAGCTTGATACAGCACTTTGATTTCCTCATTATACTGTAAGAAGAGGCAATGAGGGTTAGTACACAGAGTCATGCGGCCACCATGCGTCAAACAAAAGCATCTTACTTTAAACTTCTTCCTAAACTCTTTCTCCTCCTTCTCAAACTTCTTCTTTTTCTTCGGGTCCATCTCGTGTGTCTTGCTTGTTGAGCTGAACTTTGGAAAGTTGCTGTAAAAGAGAGGAAAATAATAAAAAAAATAATAAAATTAAAATGTGCATCCTTCTTCTGTAACAGAGATGAAGTAACCTTTTAGGAGACGGAGGAGGAGGGAAGTCTGTCTGAAGAACGTCATCATATGTCTCATCAGTAGCACCTGTTGGGACAGATTCCTGCATTTAACAGACACCTTTATCCAAGGCAACAACACATTGTTCACGAATTCTCTGAGAATCAATTCAGTGTTCTTGACCATTAAATACAAGCAATCAATAATGGTATATTTTATGCATTACTGGATGTTAAATAAATCCAGTGCTGATAGATTATTCATATGCCTAAGCTTATGCTAAATTCATGTATTATATTAACGAATACAGCATTACTCATACACACCATTAAATGCAGTGAGGTCTGGAGGAGGTGGAGGTGGAAAGCTGCAAAAATGCAGTAACATTACATAAGATAGCAATAATTAAAGTAATATAATACTTTTTTAACATTATACTTTTTTATATGAATATAATATAAATGACTATAATAGTATATAAAATGTATAAAACACAAGCAATTATAAACATGTTTTTTAACATTATAAATATATTTTGAAATATAAATAAACATTTAAATAATTTATATGACAAGCTCAAAACCCCTAAACTGAAATATGAAATATTAAGTTTAAATATGAAAATAAAGATTGCCATAACAGAAATAAATCCTATTTTTAAATGGGTTATAATATTAAATATTAATTATATTACACTGTAATAATATTTCACAATATTATCTTTAAAAATTATTAATTAATGCATTTATCTGCTTAAAATACAATAAAAATACAATATATTCTATTAAATAAATGTAGCGAGCATAAGAGACTTCTTGCAAAAACACTAAAAATCTTGCTCCACTTTAAGTGCGGAGCATGGAAATTAATTATAATAATAAAAAAAGCTTCAAAATTGTTGGATGCTTTTGAACAGGAATCACCTGAGATCAGCTTGTTGGTCATCTGGACAATCATAAATATCGTCATCACATTCAGCTGCTGGAAGCAGGCATGTGACAAAGTTGTGAACGAGGGGAAAAAATCATTTCCTTCCTTTGACAATCACTACATGATTGCCATGTGATTTAATTCATATATTTATGAAATGTATAATGCAATTTCTTACCATCTGGTAGACTGAAAAAAAAAAGAAATAATTTTTAGTTTAAAAAATGCAAATAAGAAATGAACCTGAATAATGTTAATAATCTCTAATAAGTTAGTCAGCTCTTACTTATTGAAGTCATCATCTGCACCTACGTCATCATACACCTCCTGTCCGTCCAGTGTGCTTCTGATAACATCTAATGTGGCAGGCTTTACAAAACCATCTACATGAAAAACACAGCAACACCAAGTCAAAATAGCAGCTGACTATGGCTAGCCAAAGAGAAAGAGACTAACAGGAAGCTTCAGTCTAATATAGAGAGAGCATGTTCAGTTTAGCAGCTCGTCTTAAAAAAAACAATCCAGTGCATTGCAGCAAAGTAACTCACAGTGGCCCTCAAGGTTTCTGGCGAGCCAATAGTCCTTTGGGTTTTCTGTTTTCCGCACAATTTCAATGCTCTCTCCCTGCTTTAGTGGAAGCTTGTTCTTTCCTCCCTTGTGATCCACGCTGGCCTTCACCGTTTCAAGAACCACGATGGGACCCTTGATCTATCCGAGCACAAACAGCAAGTTTCTTACACAGTCATTGTTATTTATAAGTGTTAGCATTCACTGAATAATAAACATGTTTACAAACATGCCACAGAATTACAGTTACAAAATGCTAACATAAAATAAAAAATGAAAACGCTACACATATAAGTTTTTTTTTTTCAGGTACAATTATGTATGTTTTGTTATGAACAAAATTACAGCTGCACAATGTCTATGAATAAACAAGAGTCTTGTTTCACCCATGCATGCATAAATAAGTAAAAATAAAAATACATAAAATGAAAATGAACAACGTGAAGCACATAGATAGAGGGTGTGTGAGAAAGTGAGAGACAGAGAGAGGCATGAGTTGTGTCCATAGACATTGTATAAATATCTGTATACATGTACATGTCTGTTACATATCTGGAGTCGTCTTTAACCGCAAACTTAAAATCGTTATTTTATTTCACATGAACAGAATATATAGTTCATATTCATAGGTGCATTTATACTGTACATAATTTTCCTCCACGATCAACATATAAATGCTGTATACATCTAAACACACAGATTACATAACATATATATACCTACTTAAAAAATGCAAGTATTGCTTTAATTCATTAAAAAAGTAACATTAATCAGTTACTTAGTTACTTCAGGGTTACTTTTTGTCACCTGATCTGGGATTGCTTATTTGTTAAGCCAAAAGTTTGAGACTGCAAAAAAAAAAAAATAGAAAAATAAGCGCGATCACTTAAAGAGACAATGCATCCAATATACCTCGATTTCTTTCTCCACAGATTACTTCCACTTAAGACATAACTGATGCGCTCTGAAGACTTTTGATTTTGTATGTACTGTATTTGTCAGCATGCTCTCAAAAATAAAGGTACAAAAGCTGTCACTGGGGCGGTACCTTTTCAATAAGGTACAATTTTGTTCCTGTTAGATTAAAATATGTACACTTTCCCCCAGTTTCACAGATAAGGCTTAAGCTAGTCCCAGACTAAATTGCATGTTTAAGCTGTCTCAGATGAAAATATCTTGCTCTGGTATATCTTGTCAGTGTCATTGTTCTGTGTTAAGATGCTCACCTGTAATATTAAGGCATTTTTGTAAAAGTTGCCTGAATATCTTAATTAACCTAATGCCTAGTCCTGGCTTAAGCTAAGCCCCATTTGTGAAACCGGGCCTTTAAGTATTAAAATGTACCTTTTAGGTACCAAAATGGTCCATTTAAGTACAAACACGTACCTTTTGAAAAGATACAGTATGTGGTACCCCCCAAGTGACAGGTGTTGTACCTTTCTTTCTGAAAGTGAATAAGAGCAAGAAGAGGAAAATCCAGTATTCAAGTGCTTTGAGACGCATCTCTCTGCGTGCGCCCTGTGTGCACAGAACACTGTACTAAATTGGTCTCGGTCACATCTTTTTCTGGGATTTGTACTTGTTCGTACAATGCAGGACGCAAAGGAGATCTTGGTTTGTTAATTCGATTACTAAGTTGAGCTTTTCCACATCTTGTGTTTGAATTCTTTAAACTCCTTTGAATGGTTAAACTGGCAAGGCTTTAAAAAAGGCTTAAATACACACACATATGTGCAAATATATATATATTTTAATAAATCTGCAAAAATGTCAACAATTTTGTGTTTTTTTGTCAATATGTAGTGCTGTGTGTACATTAATAAAGAAAAAAAATGAACTTAAATGATTTTAGCAAATGGCTGCAAACAAAGAGTGAAAAAATTACTCACTGTATACATGTTTTTATTTGTTTTTTGTTTTTTAGGTGAAATGTGTCTTCAGACGTGTTTTTGACAGGTTTTGTGGAGACCAAAATAATGAAAATAAAAAAATAAACTGAGCACTGAGGAGAGTGTAATTACTTTAAACTTTTTCCTGGCCTCCTGCTCCTTTTTCTCTCTCTCCTTCTTCTCTTTCTTCTCCTGCTCCAAGCGTTTCTTCTCATCTTTTTCCAGCTTTTTTTTAACTTCTTTCGATTGTCTTGTCGTCTTTTCTTCTTTCGGCTCTATGTTGTTTTCTGGCCTGTGTGGAGGAGAGTTTTTTTCATTAATCATCTTCAAATTTGAGCCAAACTGTTTTGCAGCCTTTACTAAAGACAGCATTTGCCTTTGCAAAACATGCTATTACAATGCAAGGGTGCCACTAGCTAACCAACATAACTAACCAACAGAGTTAGTTATCTATGTACTTTACAGGTGTCAACTAACAGTGAAGGACAAGTACTTTGGTTGAGGGGTTTGATCAAATCACTTAATATTAGGAACAACAGTAAATTAATTAATACATTAACCCTAACCCCAAAGAAATAGTTCTCTCAAAAATGAAGATTCTGTCATCATTTCCTCCCCCTGAAAGTAGGTCCAAACCTGTATGAACTTCTTTCTGAACACAAGGGAAATATTCTGGAGATAGTAAGTGGGGAAAAATACTGTGGAAGTCAATGGTGACCGAAACCGGCCTGGTTCACAACCCTTTCTTTAAAATATCTTACTTTGTGTACGACAAAGTAATTCACACAGGTTTGGACCTACGTTCAGGGGGAATCAATGATGATAAAACCTATTTCTTTAAACGAATGCTCTTACCAGTTGTGATCAAGATCCTCATACATCTCCTCATCTGACCCCTACACAAAAAAAAAGACAATGACAACTGTACATAGTGTGTTCTTCTCACCACAGTTGTCTTTAGTCCATTATAGTGACTATGTTGTTAATGCTCTCATTTCCTTTTGAGATGCTGATTATATTGCAGAAATGTCTTCATACTAAATAATACATCTCTAAAGAGTTGTCCATTTATACAGTGCAAGTAAACATGACCATTTCATCTTTACCTCAGGGTCGTTGTGGCTTTCACCTAAAACAGAAAAGAGGCTTCGTTAGTACAACCTTAAAAAAAGAGACAGAAAACCTCAGCACTAACGATAGAGGAAGTCACACCTAACGTCTAAATATGATTAGGTATGCATGTGATACTTTCATGTGATCTCCATCACCAGTTTTTATATTTTGTAGATACTGGTCCAATGTATGTGTCGAACATTAATATTAAATAATTCTGCGGGAATGGTACCTAGTGAAGTCTCGGTCCGGCTCATGACATCTGCATCATCATAATAGTCCTCCTCATCCCTGTTTACAACACAAGCATACTTTTAATTTGCAAACCGTGTACAATATCAGAGAATAATTTAATTATGAACTCATACAATGAGCTTAGCTTTGTGGCAATGCACATATTACTGGCTGTTCTGAATTAACAGCATTTGTGCATTTTTTTTACTTGTGTGCCATTCAACGGTGCCTTATAAGTAAATCTCCATTGTATTAACACAGAACAATGTTTTAAAATAAATAAATATAAATTGATAATTGAATATTTTAATATTGCATATTATTTTATAATATTTTTTTGTAAATTATCTTATATTTTATAGTTTTTTATTGTAATGACGAGCAAATCTCCAGAATTGTTATTGTTAAACGTATCTCATGAAGGCATCGCTCACATCGGAGGTGGAGCAGGTGGAAATGGAAAGTCTGATGGTGGTGGAGGGGGTGGAGTCACAGACAGGCGTTCAGGAGGCGGTGGAGGTGGAAGTGAGAAACTGTCCTCAGGGGTGCTGGTGTTGGACACTGATGAACAGCAGATGAAAACAGAACATGAAGCGATTTTTTACCAAATCAGTATTTCTATTAAAGAAGGATGCATTCAAATTACAGCAAGGACTGTGGCAAATGATTTATGTTTTAATTAAATGCTTAACTTTTTCTTCATTAAAAAATTGTCTCAGTTTCCACCAAAAATAAAGCTTTTTTAAGCTAAAAATAAAGCTACTTTTTTAAAACGTGTCCAAAATCCTATTTTTTTGGGTGCATACCTAAATTATTCCAGTCATTTAAAAGAAACAATGAATTGAATGCGATTGCGAAAAAACATCAGTATAGCTTAAATGTGACCCTCAACCACAAAGTGTTATAAGAGGGGTTTTCTTTCTTCATTCTTTGGTGTATAGTTTGCTAAGATAGGCCAATAGTTAGCTAAGATTCAACTACTTGAAAATCTGAAAAACACCTTCATGTAACATTATTGTTACTTTATATTCAGCCTAATTTTGACCTATGTATTTTTGGCTACTCCTTCAAATACATCAATAATACTTATGACTGGTTTAGCACTCCAGAGTCACAAATGGCTTCATCATGGGGGTCCGTATCTTACCGTTCCCTCTGAACTTGTTGAGGTTAACTAGCGGCGGTCTCTGTGGTTTGGCGGGACACTTTCCTAAAACATACAAACCGGGAAGAGGCTTCTTTTTCGGCACTGAAAAGTCACCAGCAGTGGTTTCCAGTTCTGTAGAGATCTTTTCATGACAAAGGGGTTTCTGAAAAGCATGCAGTCTCGCAGGACTCTGGGATCCAGCTCCAATAGGGGCTTGTGTATAAGCATTCTCCAGTATCCCTTTATTGGGCAACTTCAATCCGCCAGCATCACTTCTCAAGTCACTAATGTTCCTGTTCATGGAAACTGGAGGATTGAATCTACTCTCCATAGAGTTAACCATGAAGTTGGGTTTGACCATGAGAGGCTTAGGCAAAGGCTTGGAGCCCGCACCTTTATTCATGTCCACAGGTTTAAGTTTTGGCAGCTTGGGGATCAATACTGGATTCTGCTCATGTTTCCCGGTGCTGCTGAAAAGACTGTTCTGGGCAGGTTGGGAAAACTGACCCTCTCCAGCCAGAGAATTAAAATGAGACATCAGGGATTTTACATTGGTCTAGAAATGTCAAAAAATTAACATTAGTAACACTTTACAATAAGGACTCATTTATTAAATTCACTCAATTCATGAACTAACTGAGCAATAAACATTTTTAAGCATTATTAAAGTTAGTTAATTATTATTATTATTATTTTTTTTTTAAGTTTTACTGAAATTTCACAAATAATTTATATATTTTTTTAAGTTGTAAATGAAACAATGACTCACTAACACTAGGTACTTCATAATTTTGTAACTCATCCCACGTATGAAGCCACATCTAAATGACTTCATAAAACCGTGTGGCTTGTTGAGATGACGTATGATACAGTACGACTTTAATATACAATAATATGACCTGTATGGTGAGTAATAAAGTCGAGCAAAATAATCACATAAACTTACAGTAAATGAGGAGCCTATGCAAACCTTATGCTCTTTTAAAACTAACTAGTTTTAGGCAAAAGAAAAAATAAAAAGTTATAAATATAAATTTGCAATTGTTATAGTCACACAAACAGTGTGATTAAAAAATATATACATTTAAAAAAAAATCAATTACAAGAAGGCAAAAAAGTCTCAATAGTAAGAAGACTGTGCAGGCAGTTATTCCCCCACAAAAACTTCAGTGATCAGTTATTTAAAAAATATATATATTTTTGTAGTGTGAAGAGCATTGCAATAATTTCAAGAAGTTTTTTCCTATACACTTGTGGAATGTATAATTTTTTTTTTTAAGAGTGTAGCAACAATAAAAGCCACTCTAAACCAAACACAAAATTCTAGCACTGTGGTAGCACGTTTTACACGGCCAACACAAAGTATATATTTATTAACAATAATCATTACTGTTGGAATTAGTGCAGCAAAATAAAAACACTCAAACATGTCTTAAAAAGCTGTGAAACTGCGCATGTTCACACTTTGAGGGTTCCGCCTTTACACTAGTTACTCTTTACATTCACAAGCGTGAACAACACTGAGCGTTCGTATAACGCTATCTGCTTTTTCAAAATGCAGTAATATGACTGACATTACAACAATCTTAGAATTCACATCATCTACTGTAATTATCAACCCTAATCAGAAAATCCACAAGTACCACATCACTATATCTATTATTGCATCTGCTAACTCAAGTACAATCAAGATCAAATCAAATCATCAACAGCAAGCTGTACAATCATAATAAAAGACACTCACCCAGCCAGCACATAAGTGCGCGCAAGAGTACACTGACACTAAAGATGGTGATAATCACAAGTACACCCAGAGGAAACGCATGTTTCCATTACTTTAATAAGGAAGAGGTGTAACCAGGGTTTCACTATCGAGCATCACGACCCTGATCTGAGGTCAGGTTAAACATCAGCTCAAAGCCACAATCTTATTCTTTGGCCTTTCAGAGCGAGAAGCAACACAAACTCTGGTCAGGTGGTCAAATGCCAGTAATACAAGCATGAAGAGTGACTATAATAACATCTGTGTTTAGTTGATCAGCATATGAAGGTCAGTTTTTAATTCAGATCGCCACAAAAGTCTCTTAAAACAAACTCACCATAATGACGATGGTATGCGCTGGAACTACTATCACTGGGTTATTAGTCTGTCTGTGGAGTCTTTTCAAGGAGTGTGGTTGAAAGAATGGGAAAACTGATGACTAAACAAACTTATACCACAAGTTTTTTCTTCCTCCTAAATGGCATAAACGTTTGAGCAAAACACAATCACTTGAATCAATGAGTGGGAAAAAAATAGGTATTTATAAAGTTATATATAAGTTCAAAGAGAACTTCAGTGATTTAATAAATCATTTCAACTGAAATCTGATATGACTTTGCACAGTACTGAATGTTGTTTAACAAAATGCCATATAACTGTTATAAGGAAGCAGGAGGACGCCTGCGTGTTTGTATGAAAGCCAGTCAAAATGGAAACTAAAACAAGGACAATTAATCACTGACCTTAAGGAGTGAATCTTTTAAATATTATGTTTATATATGTACTGTATACATACACACATATACAGTATACAGTACATATATATATATAAATAATATCTATCTAATATCTAATATGTATATATATGTATATGTACTGTATATATATATATATATAAATATAAATATATATATTTATATATATAAATATATATATATACACACACAGCTAAAAATAAAAAATTAGCTAAAAATCTAAAAATTATTACAAAATATAAATAATATTATATGACTATAAATTAGATTTCCATATTTATATATATATATGTATGAAATTATAAATCAAATTTTGCTAGGCCTGCTCTTTTCTCAGACACATAATTTTTTTAAAAACAATTAAGGACACTTTTCCAATTATTCTCAAAAGTGATGGAGGCAGCACAAAATACTACCATATTGTACAATTATTACAACTTAAATAATATATATATAGCATTATAGCATTATAAAAATGGGAATCGAAGTAAATATGCTTTTTTATTTCAAGTACAATAAAATAAAATTTCTTGCTAGGTTTTGGTGTGAAATATGATCCAGGTTTAGAGGAGTTTTGTGTACGTCGGTGCCTTACAGCCATGTTTTTCATTTGCCTGAATAACATGTCTACATACAATTCTACAATCTGTCTGATAAGAGTGTGTCAATGTCTTGTATGGCCTTGGAGGTTTTCTGCAGAGCCTCGGAGATGCAGTTCTCTGTGAGTTTGATCTCAGGTTGGTCAGAAGCACGCTCACAGCTCAAAGATCTTCCTGTAGGACGCAGGAGGGGGCTGTTCTCCAATAAAACTGGTAAGATTACATTAAAGAAATTTCTATCCAGAGGCCACACCAACATTGGCGCATAATCTCAGACAAAAAAGGATACAGTTAAACCTCTTGATCTTTTCCAGTTCAGAAACAGCAGATCTGTGAAGGAAATCAGGATGAGATCAGATGTTGTATTTCAACATAAGTAATCATGTTTTCTGTGTAACACTTTGTATACCAAAAAAATGATTGTTGTTAACAACCTCTAATCATTTTAACAAATAGAAAAGCAAAACTAATCTTTGCATTCCATAGAAAAACATACCCGTTTACATTTTCAGGTGAACTGTCCCTAAGAGTGACTGTTTTGCATTTTCCAGATCAAGTGATGCAAATGACTATAATAATATTAATACAACAAAATAGTGCTGGGAATAAGAGTTCCTAAATACCTGTATGTTATTGGCTGAGGTGTGTCAGAATGGGCGGAGTCTGAGAGAGCCACACCCACTGCACTCATGCTCTGATCTGTCTGTTTTAGCCAGTCACACCACTGCACAACCGCAGACACATACCTGACAGAGAAAGAGACAAAACTATTAATTAAGGATTTTCATAAGCAACTAGTTATTAAATATTACATAACCTCCTTACCTTTGATAAGTTTGGTCTCTCTTAACTTGGACGAGAGTTTGGTGTCCATCTGGCAAACTGAGCTGGCACCACCTGTGAGTCGGTCTGGCTTCTGTCTTGAGTCTCTGTTCCATTTCTCCAAACTAACATCACAAATACATAAAAATATATACACATACACATAAATATGTGACATGCTGAATGATTAGGATTGTAACATTTAGCAAAACATAAAATAAATTAAAAAAAATGTAAAAAAAAGATGTGCAAGAAATTTAAAGTAAGTTATATAAACATAAAATAGAAAAAAACTTTTTAAAAAGTCACAATTTGTCACTATTATAAATACAGTACATAAATAAATATAAATATGGCATGCCGAATGAGTAGAACTGGGACATTTTGAAAAACATAAAATAATAAAAAATAAAATATATTGCAAGCAGGAAAATGAAAGTAAGTTATATAAACACCAAACAGAAAAAATGTTTTTCACTAAATTGTCACAAATACATAAAAACATTTTAAAATGTGGCATACTGAATGATTAGGACTGTGACATTTAACTATCTAACTAATTAAAATATATTACATGCAGGAAATGTTTATTATATAAAAAATTATTTGATAAAATGTAATCATTTATTGTCACTTATGTGCAAAAAACAACCATACATAACATTAAATCAGCAATATTTAATCATATTAATATTCTTGTATTAATTAAATAACAATAATATTACAAGTTCTGTACACCATGCAGCACTTCACTTCTGTGAACATGCTTTCACAATGTTGTAAACAAATAGTTGAGTTTCAGTTTGAATATTTTAATAAATGGAACATTTCACTGTTAAATGTAATTTTTGATGGTTGTAAACTTATCAAAATGTTTCAACTCCTTAACTAATGAAAAGCTGATAAAGGGTGAATCGAAACATTATCAAAAAAGGATATTGTTTCCTGTGTATTTTAACGGAGAACCTGTACCTGTGCAGGTGTATAAGTGTCGGACTTCCACATCATCTGTGCTCTAACTCCATCCAAAAACAAGACCTCGACAGTCCCGTCTGAGAGAGCTTTAAAATGTCCAGTACCTGCCACCGTCACCTCCTGAACCACACACACACAATCACACAGCGCAGCCTGCTGAAGACAGAACCGTCACCGTCATACCCGTCCATACACACCGGACACAACAGATAGAGCGAGTATCACACGCACCTCGCTCCAGCAGTAAAGAGAGAGCGGGGTCCTCAGGGAGCTCCTGGCCTGGATGAAGCATTTCAGAATCCTAATGAAATAAAAAACATCTACACTACCGTTCAAAACTTGGGATTGGTAAGCTTTTAGTTAAGTACTTGAGCTCACCATGGCTTCCTCTATTTGATCTAAAATATGGTAAAATCTGCAATATTGTGAAATATTTTTACAATTTCAAATACTGTTTTCTACTGTAATATATTTTCAATTTAACATTTATTTGTGTGATGCAAAGCTGAATTTTCAACATCATTCAATATCCAGTCTTTAATGTCCCATAATCCAATGAATCATTTTATTTATGCTGATTTGCTGCTCAAGAAACATTTACTTTATTGTCAACATTAAAATCAGGAGTGCTGCTTAATATTTCTATGGATACCAGGATTCCTTGAAGGAATAGAAAGTTAAAAAAACAGCATTTATTTTAAATAAGTAACTTTAAATATGTTTTATGTGAAGTTATTTTATCAATTCAATAAAATTTAGTCATTTAAAAAAATACAGAAACTCCTTTCAAATCCCTCAAGATGAGCTTTACAGTGATGCTTGATTGCAGACTGACAATTTGGCTGTCATTACCCTCTAGTGAAGTGTCTTAGGAATAGTTTGGCATCAGCTATCCTGGCTCTTATCTCACCTGCTGGCCCGTGTGACAACTGATTGAACCGAATAAAGCTGACCCGGTACATCAGGTGGGAGACCACATAGGTAATACACACACTCCACTGCCTGAAAACACACAGAAATCAACTCATCTTCTTAATCAGACAGTAAACGTACACATTCCACCTTGAAGTCACCAAATGTCAAAGTCAACACATAAAGAGCTGTCTTACATCTCTGTGAGCAGGTCCAGCTTTGTGATGCGTGAAGTAATTGGCTAGAAGTCCATTAGATCTGATGACTGATCCATCACCAGGTGAGATCTCCACCATCGGTAACACTCCATCTATTATACTGAAAGAGATTAAGTTAAAACATCATCAGCGTTAGGTACAAAATAGACTTGATTTGTTTGATACTCTGTTCTTAAAGAGATAGCTCAACCAAGAATTCAAAATTCCGCCATCATTCACACCCTCAAGTTTTTGAGAAAAGAAGATATTTTGAAGAATTTTGACAACCAAACAGTTGTCGGTAGCTACTGACCTCCACTGTATGGAAAAAAATACTATGGAGCTCAATGGCAGCCAGCAACTATTTAACTAATAATGTTCAAGAAGAAAGAAAATAGTTTATTCAACCCATTTTATATTTTTTCTGAAAGGTATTCTTCTGTGGAACACAAACAAAGACATTTGAAGAACACTGGGAAACAAACAACATTTGACCCCATTGACTCTTATCTGATCAGTAATTCTGATATTTCTCATTTATGTTCCACAGATGAAAGGAAGTCATAATAGTCTTGTTAGTCATAATGACAGAATTTTTATTTGGGTGAAATGACAAAACTGACATAATAAATAATAATGTATCTAGTTAAACAACAACAAATACTGTAAATATTACAGATTTGTTTTATCAAAATAATATGTAAAATAATATAACATGAAAGATTATTTTTCTTATTCAGTTAAATTCATGTTTGTCAGCAGACTGAATTCTTAGCGGATTTATTTGATCCTATGTGTTCCTAATAATAATAAGAAATAATCCAATCATGATTAGATAAAAGAATTTTTTTTTTTAAGACCAAAAGATCAAACCTGAGCAATGTTCCTTAGATGGAAAAAAACATGAACGAACCACAATCTTTACATGAGTGTTAAAATATAGCTCTGTCAAAGATGACACAGGTTTCTTATGTCACCGTGGTCAGAGAATGCTAAACGCCCATAACCTGCTTATTTCAGATGATGTAACGCAGGAGTAAGCAACGTACACTGTTCTGTAGAATTTAGCTCTAACCCTAATCAAGGTTTTCAGAATAACTAGGGCTACACGCAGGTGGGGTTTTTTTCAGAGTTGAAGCTAAATTCTGCAGAACATCGGTAATCCACAAATCAGAACTAACCGGTATATGATGTCTTTGCACCAGACCACTTTCACCAGCTCAGCTGTGACTTCCTCTTCCTGTTCCAGCAAATCGTGATTTACAGTGTCATAACGCCACCTTAAAATCACATAAACGTACTATGAGTGTCAACAACATACTAACAACATCAAACACTGACTGTAGAACTGAACTGGAGTTCTTTAGTTAGAATAAATAAGAGGGGTAAATCTCTCTAAAGACATAAATAAATAAATACCATTTATTTTCTTTAAAAGAAAACAACAACAACATATTTTAGTTGCTCCGTGGCAGGTTATGTTCTGGGTTAGAGATCTCAAAACGAAATTTGACCAATCAGCTATCAGCAAGATGACACATGTCTGATGCAATAAAGCCACTCCCCCAGCATCTGTTACTCCAAATTAAAGGAGGCTGCATAGTAAAACATTGTTTAAAGATAAAATCATCCGATTCTTTTTTTAAATTATAATATTTTTTATTATTTCTTTATTATTTATATAATTATTATCTCCTTAATCTATTTAAGTATGTATTATCTAGTTTAATAGTAATAGGATTTTAAATTAATATAAATATAGATAATACAACATACTTGCACGTTTCTTTTGGTTTGTTTGTTTGTTTTTTCCTCAAATTTTCCTCTTTTATTAAAAGATCGTTTCATCTTGCTGTGTAAATGTGTTGAAATTCCTCATATTGCTCAATCTTTTAATCTTTGGTAGTGAATCTGACTCTCTCACAAGAAGTGAATGAAAGCTTTAAAGCATGTGATTGGCTGCTTATTGCTGATGTCACACTTTCACGTGCACATGCTACATTAACTCAGGATCAAGTCTGGGTTAACAAAAAAGGTTGATGAGCTTCATCATGGTACCAATAATGCCTGATTGCATCAGTTTGGATTTGTCAACTCAAAACTAATCCTGTAACTCTTGAGTTTGTGTAGCCACCATCATGGTACAGGCCCCAGGCCAAAGAGTTCTAACTAATAACAAGTCAAAAAAGGCCAATAATAGTAATAATAAAGTTAATGTTGAACATGCCAAAACAGAAAGTGCAGCTGTATATTTTCAACACTTTTTCTTGCAAAAATAAATAAATAAATAAATAACATTGCTTCTTTAAAAGCATTGTTTTCTGTGGTTCAGGAGCAATATACCGCAGAGCTAGAATTGAGTTGTCAGCTGAATTGCCGCATGGGTAAGTGGGCCCAACTGTGGGGTGGCATCTCTGCACTGGGAAGACAGCTCACTGCACTATCGCAGTAACAGAAATCCTTCACGTCTCGCTTGGTCACCTCGTACATGTCGCCCGGGCCCGGGCCCTGCCCTATCCCACAGGAACCAGACTGAAACACTTAATGTGCTGGACTGGAAATGCCATCTAGAAATATGTGCCAAATTGAGTCAGAAAAAAAATGTCTCACTCTCAACATTTGACCTGAAACAGCACCTGGACTGCAGAACCAAACTTATATTAACATCAAACCCTATTTGAAAGTAGATATTTAGTCATATACAGTAAGAGAGAAAGAGCTTGAAATGGAATGCTAAAGCCTGTAGAGTAAGATAAGAAGATGATTACAGCATCCACAGTCTCTCAACACATGAAACTGAATGAGGTTTACAACACCAGCACTAACAGACATTAGCCCACCTCTTGGATTCAGCCCTGTAAATTTGGATTTCGAAAATACCACATGTAAAATGGGGCCAAATGCATTGAAATAAATAAATAAGCATGAAAAAAAAAACAATAATAAGATTGCATAGATGAAAACAGTGAGGGAGCAACAACCCATGTAAACAGAAGAGAAGCAGAAGAAAGAAGAGACGATCTTCAGTCCTGTTGACCCTTGAAGGCATGTCCACCAGAATAAAAGCAAAAACATCAACGGAATTTGTGTTCTTCGTTCTCATTGGCTAATTCTATCCCTCATGGCCCAGCTCGCTGCGTGGGAGGCCAAATCTAAGCATACAAGCACCATTGGAGTTAACAAATAAACATCACCTCATTAACATGTTATCAATGAAGTGTTAGTCATGTAAGCACATTGTTGACTTGAAAGCTATTAGAGAGACTTCAAAAAGTGGCACCGCGTTTAGACACTTAACAACGAGCAGTTTAAAATGAGAAGGACACTTACTGAGTCTCTTGGCAGCCTCCAGGGCTTCAGAGGCAGTGTCAGCCACAAAAAAACGCTGGACGGTCACGCCGCTGTCCTGCATCAGCTTCTTGCTCTGGTACTCCTGCAGATTCAGCCATCTTCTGGGACTTACCCTCGCTAGCTAAAAACACAAACATATAAACAATGTGGTGTACTTAATAAAATTGACAAATATTTGATATGAACCTTTCTCCTGCCTGCTCTGGTCCAGAGTCTGACAGCAAATGTATGGAATGTTTTTGAAAAATATCACATGATTGTGTATATTATATCTGATTTAATGTTGATTTAGTGGAGGTGGGCAATATACCGATAGAAATTTGTCAGCTATCATTTGGACTATGGTAAATATTACAGACTCACACGCATTGCTGTTCTCATTTAGTTATGTTCACACTGTCTGAAAGACAGAGGAGCCGCTTTATAGGCCTTAAACAGTTAAATACACACACTTGTACATGTCAAAGCGTCCGTCTTATCCTAGTAAATACAGTAATTTAGATCTTAGGTAAAAAGCAAACCGCTGAAAAAGAAAACAAATGTCTAAGAGTATACTGGATCCGGGCAGCTCTTAAAGTGACATCAGTCTAATATTGCTGCTGTTTGTCATTTATTCAAAACAACAAAGAGAGAAAATCTCTTACTGCTCTTGACTAAAGAAGAAATACACATTTAACTTACACAGTAAAAAAATATGCAGTGTTTTTATACATCTGATTACTTCATTCAATATATGTAACATTTCTCATTTTTTCTACAGCATTATTTTTATCCTGTTTCAGTGAGCTTGAGTTATTTTTAGTTTTATTTAAGGTTCGCTTGTTTTGGAATTTCATTATGTTGGCATAAATGCATTAGTAAGCATAAATGCATAATTACATAATTGTGTAGATTCTATATTTTTATTCTATAGTATCATTTTGAATGTGTCATTATATATGTGACAGCTCATATACTAGACCACATTTCAATTGCCACATTGCCAAATCTCTACTGTAACGTGATATGCCGTCATACTGTTGTGTCCTACCTACCATGAATACACAATGAGCGGAATTAATTTTTTTCAGGCAGCTTTTTGAAGTCATTTCACAACAGACATCAGCTGTAATAAAGCGGTTTCAAGTCTTGCCTTGCATTCAGGCTACAATTTCAAATCGTTGCAGCTAGGTTAATATTCGCACACATTCATGATCACGTCCTTTGATGAGCATTGAATGTGATAGTTAACAACCCATAAGACATTCATTAAATAGACAATTTCCCATTATTCACCACTATAGAATGAGAGTGAAACAGGTTATCAGAGCAGCACAGTGCTAAATGAAGTTAAGCACCTTATTAAGCCATGCTTTTGAACAACTCTCTATGGCTTCTGCTAATTGAGCGTCTACGTCTCTCCATGGAGAATAATGAGAGCGGCCACCAAAGTTGGCAGGCTGTGGAAGAGCACTGTGTATGCTCAGAAGTGCATACTACGGAAGTGCACACATTATGAGGTACATCTGATGTGAAACTAAAGTGCCCAGTATTGTCATACACTATAAAATACTTCTACAAAACTCTTTACACAGAAATGCACTTTATTACAGGTAACAAGATGTGTACGCTGTGGAAATATACACTGTGCAAGGAGAAGATCGATCCCGCACAGATAACATATGCGCGCGCAGGGTTTGAAATGAGCTCACAGGCTCCGTTTCTTTGCATCGGTTTTCCTCTCGCGGAAATTATGCATCGCGCATGCCAGCATTAGTGGTGCGCTTGGTTATTAATGGCATAGATTTGGCGCCATAGATTTGTTGGGTTTGTCGTTCAGGCACGGCACCGAAATCCGCGTTTTGATTAGGTTCGTTAAGATTCGGTTCGGTTACTTGGGTACCGGTGCCATACTGGTACCGGGTTTTGGTTACACAATAGTGCGTTCGTTTATAGTAATGCATCGTCTGTGATGTACCGTAGATCACTGGTGAGCTACGTAATATTGTCTTGAGAACCAGAAGAGATTCATTTCCGATTTTCACAGGAAGTGCTACAGAGCACATTTTTAAGTCCACAATGACAATTTGGACACTCCATTGTCACTCCATTTCACAAATGTGTGTTAGCAAAGCACAAAAAACCTCGGGTCCACCTAAATTGAGTCATTTGAAACAAAACCAGAGAGCCAGAAACAGAAAGTACAGCAAAGAAAAGTTTGCATGTCTTCAATCCTCACACTAACTTAATCATTTGCTCTTTGATAAGAGTCAGATGATGCACTACTCTCATTCTCTGCAATGTTCTTCTCAGCGCCTGCATTTCATCATTGCACTACTATACATTACAGATTGCTTTGACTGTGCTTGGCTACAGAGAACTAAATAAACTGTGATTCATCAAATCATATTGTTGAATTTGGTGCTCACAGCACATTTCTCATAAGGATTTGGTTGGTAAATTTAGCCAAAACTTTAATATTGCAGTAACAATTTCCTGACATTGCATGCATTGTACAATACATGTTCACTTTTGAACTAAGCTCAGAATTAAACATCTATAACAGATGTTGGGTTATCAGGATAATGTGAAACCCATACCCCACTAATTACTTGTGACTAGAAATGAGCATGCACAGAATTGCCTAGTTTGGAAATGTGAAGTCCATGTGGCATTTGCTCAGTTAAGTCCATGAAGTCCACAGGTGACACTTGAGAGCACACTTTTGAGTCTACGGTGACAATTTGGACACTCCATTGTCTTGTGGATTTAATAAATGTGAGCAAAAACCACAAGAAGTCAAGTCCACATGAACCGTGCGAAGCCACAGACCAGAAACACCATCACTTTTGTATAATGCTTTTTATGTATATTCTTTATTTTGCTTTAGGTGACCTTTTAAATTGTCCCTAGGGGACAAAGTCTTTGAAGTTTAAACATTTGAAACTTGTAAGCAAAGTGCCCTCAATATCTACAACGCACAAACGCATAATATTTAAACTATATATATTATACAGGATAATGACAATAATGATAATGCTATAGTTATACATAATTATTGCATATACATATTTTTATATACATTTTTGCATACACTTACGTGACACATATTAACAAATTGAACTAATAAATAATCTCTTAGTTTAAATATTTAATCAATAAATAATTATCAAACATTTAACATATATTTTAAACATTAAAATTAACAATGAAAAACAATTATTGAATGTATCATGTAAAACAATGATCTAGTGTACTTCAGTATGCTTAGGTGCTATATATAAATATATAATGTATCAACAACCCCCAAAGCACCTAAGAGTACACAGTACCATTGTCAGCTAATAAACATGGCTTTTTCCACAGAAAGGTATTATTTTCATTGTTAGCATCTGCTGAGTCCTCTGAGGGTCATTCCTAATGGTCGTGGTGTAGCATTCAATGTATATTTTTACCTCTGTATGGGGGTGGATACTGTCATATTTAAAACTGGAAACGGCTCCCTGTTGAACAAGCTAGCTGTTGTTAACATCGCTATGTACCAAAGGTTCAACAGAAGGACACTGGCTAATAAAGCTGCCTCACACATCAAACTAAGCATATCGTGCATTTAGTACTTTCTGTCACATTTATGACAAAACACAAAGTTGCCAATAACCTTAAAAGGTTTCAGATTCTCTGCATAGCAAATACACCCTGTACATGAACAGACTCCAGAGCAACATTTACCTTCAGTCAGCCACTGAGCTGAAGGTTTTTATTTAGATTTCACAGATGAGGGTTTATTTTCTGACAGTCTCAGGCACAATGGGCTTACGGTTCACAGGTTTTTATTAATTCATATGGGAAATAAGCGCTGTTTTCTCAACAGATTATGCTTTATTGCATCAGCAATAAACATAAAGTGTGCTTTACATGAATAAACTTCCCAAAACAAATATTAATAAAGAGATATGCGAGATAAAGAGAGAGACAATCCCAGAACGATGGACTGTTCTTACAGGAATCAGTCTGAATGAGCAGTTCGCGAATCAGTCTGAATGAACAATATAAAGGCATGGGATGGGAAGACTAATTTAGTAATGTAACCAAACAACTCACACACTTAAATATGAGCTCGTTGTTGTGTCAAAATCAAATGAAATAGCCTGAAAACATGTGGGAGCTTTTAGCGAGTACTCAGCTTGGTGATATTTAAAGCCCAGGGTGGGCCATTTGGACACACCTTAATAAAATGGCCACCATGGTTCCCCCCACATATACTAACGTGCCACAAAGTTAATAAGTTGGAGGTTAATATCACCAACCATTCCCATTTTATTAAATTGTGTCCAAATGGCCCACCCTGTAGATCTCCATATCTGCATCAATATATATATCAATATGAATGAATGAATAAATGTCAAACTTATATAGCGCCTTACTGTATATTGCCATACACCCCAAAGCGCTTTACAATCATGTGGGGGGGGTCTCTCCTCAACCACACCAGTGTTCAGCATCCACTTGGATGATACAGCCAATCAATGGATGGGGATTATTGGGAGGCCATGATAGACAAGGGCCAGTGGGAATTTGGCCAGGACACC
>JAUCMT010000105.1:36574-50475 GCA_032357475.1 Enteromius thamalakanensis
GAACTGAAGATACACAACTGAACTGTTATTGCTACAAGAAGTAGAGCTGCTAATTGAAGAAGGAGCAGAAAAACCAGCAGATGACATTCATAATTACTGTAATTTTTACAGCACGTTCCAGGGCCCAGTTTATAGCAGGACCCCTCTCTGACCACAATAGTGGACAAAGATTTGCTACATTTTGATTGGATCTTGGTGGAAGCCAATTCAAATTTAACAGAAGCAAACTGTCCAATGCCATCAGATAAAGATGGCGGGACAAGAGCCAGATACCTCTTAGAGGGTAAGAAGACCACCTTTGGTACAAAGCCCGGGAAGGACAGGACTTCTCATTGGTCAAAATGCAGTCTCTGCCCTTCAGTGTGTCCTAATTTAGTTTCCAAATTATCCTTCCAAATACCAGGTGACATCTGACCCCTTAAACTGACTTACAGGGGCATGCAATGACATCATTTCCATGCATGTCATATTCAAAAATGCTTTTCAAAATTTCTATTTAAAACAATATAATAAGAAGTAGAGTAAGTTGCCAATAGTATTAATAAAAAATAATGTGTGCTACAGAGGTTTGCAGATGTTTAATGAGGCTCGGTTGTAACATGAGTCCAATTTAATGCAATTTAAAATGTTTTAAATATACAATTTTCAATACAGAAATATTAAAATATTAAATAAGTGAAATATGCTAAACTGAAACTGATAGCACCAGCAGGTGACGGTGAGTGATTCTTTCAATTGATTCGTTCAAACAGCTGATTGATTTAATAATGAAGTAAATGACTCACTTCATGAATAGAAGAATTGTGTTTTTAATTCTGAAAACTTGAGACGCACAGCACTGCCTTGTTTTGATGAGTTTTAATAAACGAGCAGCGCTCAAAAACCTTTCAAACACAGCTGCAGGGACCCCGGGACAGATAGCACACGTTTCTCCTTCAATAATGCAGTCTCTGGACTTTCTGAACAAAGATAAACATTCAACACTGCAACAGAAGCCCCGCCTCTGCATTGCGTGTGTCTCTGTGTTTGTTTGTGTCTGTGTGTGTAACTGTCAGAGTCATCTTCTGTCATGTGTTGGACTGTTTTTAGTCTGCATCACTTCGGTCTTGTTTCACAGCAAAGATGTCAGATTTCAGCAAGTGTCATGTTTCTACTGATACACACACAAACACATGAACTAATAGTATTTCTGAGTGTTTCTTCAGATGGAGAAATGGCAGAAGATGCAGCGCTAGAAATGATGAACATGAACCCAGCGCTCTTAAACTAAACAGTAAACTTTAATCACACTGTAACTGCTGTAGAGTATAATGATACTAACTCTAGTTTCTCCAGCTTGAATTGAGTGTTCATCAGTAGATCACTGATGTATTTCACTCCAGAGTCTTTGAGTTCATTCCCTCTTAGGTTCAGCTCTCTCAGGTGTGATGGGTTTGATTTCAGAGCTGAAGTCAGGATGAGACACTGTTTCTCTGTAACACTGCATCTACACAGACTGAAGACAGAAAGAAAAGAGAATGAATCAGATTCATGTAAAGTTCATGTGAGAGTTAAATACATCATTAATACATTTTACACAGTCATTAAAGAGCAGGTAAGATGGTATTTTATAGTGTCCTAATATTGTGCTGGAGTTTTCTGCAACAGGTTTAAATGCAATTAAGGTCTGTAAATCCCTCCCTTCCAGAAGCCAACTCTTCTCTGATTGGTCAGTTGACCAAGTCTCTTTTGATTGGTCGCCACAAATAGATTTTTCTCAAGGCTTTGACTTTGTTTAAATAAATGAGCATTGCGTGTTTCAAAAACTAATTTGGTTGTGTACTGTTGTTGAAATATGCTATTTATAGCTTTTTATTGCTGTACAAATGAACATTTGAGATATTCTTTATTAATGAAATGAAAATCACCAAATCTCAAGAAAATCACATACAAACCATATTCTATCATACTTGTGTGTTTATTATAATCTATAATGGCTGTCGTCATGTATATTTCTGCTGTGTAAAAGCCTTAACATATGCCATGGCTGAAACATTATTTGTGATGTTACAAGCATCTCTCCATTCTTAAGTTACCAGGTATACATTTTGGCCCAGTTTCCCATTAAGGGCTTAAAATAAACCAGTGGCCTGTACCATGAAGCCTGATTAGCTGGCTAGCCAGGTAAGTTTAGGATTAGTTTGCACCAATCCTGGGTTTTAAGTACCATGAAAGAAACTTGGCTTCAATTGGTGTTCATTGCCATGGTAACCTGCACTGCACGGCTAACCTGCTCCGGAGCAGGTTATGTTCTGGGTTAGAGAGCTCAAAACGAAATTTGACCAATAAGCTGTCAGCAAGGTGACACATGCAAAAAAGTCACTCCCCCAGCTTCTCTTACTCCAAATTAAAGGACGCTGCATAGCAAAACATTGTTTAAAGATAAAATCATCAGATTTTTTTAGATTATTATTTTTAGAATTACTTTATTATTTATATAATTATTATCTCTTTAATTTAGTACACAAGCCAGTTTAGTTTAATAGTAATAGGCTTTAAAATTAGTATAAACAGATAATACAGCTTACTTGCAAGGTTTTTTTTGTTTGTTTTTTCTCAAGTTTTCCTCTTTTATTAACAGATTGTTTCATGTTGCTGTGTAAATGTGTTTAAATTCCTCATATTGCTCAATCTTTTAATCTTTGGTAGTGAATGTGCACGTGCTACATTAACTCAGGATCAATCCTGGGTTAACAAAGAAAGTTGATGAGCTTCATCATGGTACCAATAATACCTGATTGCATCGGTTTGGATTTGTCAACCCAAAATTAATCCTGTAACTTTGAGTTTGTTTATCCACCATCATGGTGCAGGCCCCTGTTCTTGACATACAGGTAAAGGCATAAAGAAAGATATAACATGCATTTCGTGTTTGTTTGGCATCCCTCACCTGTGCTGATGAGGAGAAGGACACTTCAGAGGCAAATGTTTGGGAAGCTGAGTTTTCACTGATGGACAAGTTTCTTCTCCATTTGTGGAACCTTTTCCTTTTTGCCCATTAACAGTATTTATTTGAGTTTTTTGTGATTCCCAATGCTTGACTGCTAATGATAGAGGATAGCTCCACACCTGTGAGTAAAGCGCTCGGGAATACTGCTGGATCACTCTGGTGTATGATATCACCTTCATCAAACTTGCTGATTCCAGTCTTTCTGTGTTATGTGCTTTTACGTCTGACCCAGGATGGCCCTTAACCGTGGCAGACTTCGATAACAAGCGGCTTAATGAACATGTGCTTTTGTGGTGGTGACCTTGCAGATACTGCGACTCTACTTCATTTTGGCTGGACCGACAGATAAAGTCCACTGTGAACTCTTCTCCAGAAGAGGCAAGGACAAGTTTGGCATGTCCATCTACAGAGCAGACTGTGATCTCTCCATGCGGCCCAGCGGTGCAGGAGTCAGACCCGGGCCACTCCACCTCAGTTATGGCACTGGTGAACGGCTGGAAATCAACAAATAAGCATAAATGAGCCGGACTGACATGACTTCAGTAATAAAAGCAAACCTTTCTAAAGCTTTAAGACAGTCGAACCTTGTTGAATTCCACAGTTATGAGCTCCTCAGGCAAATATGGATGAGTTGCATACTTGTTTCTGAAGGCCAAAGCATTCAGTACAAGTGTCTAAACAAGAGAGAAAACAAATATCATTCTGTGCATCCATATTTACTGTAGTACAGTACTTTAGACAACAGACAGCTGTTGGATTAGTAGATAGATAGATAGATAGATAGATAGATAGATAGATAGATAGATAGATAGATAGATAGATAGATAGATGTAATGCATGTTCAATAAAATTGCAATGCATTTATGGTTATGAAAGGTGATATGTAACGTTACCTTATACTCGCTGATGGCGAATCTTGTTCTCTGTCGGACTGTCTCTCTGGGCTGTAGCGGGTGTGCTGAGGGTGACATGTGTTTCTCTATCATGAACTCAGATCCGCAGGGCGAGAGCTGCAGTCTGCGCCCGTCTGAGTAAAACACATCCACAGACTCATCCACATACATGACCATAAACCTGAGCGAACACATGACTCACTTCACACGAGACAGACAGCGCAGCGGTTATACCTCAAAACAAATACATAGTCGGTTGACTGCGACTCTCTAAACTAAAATTACTCAAACAACACAAACTAAACAAAATACAGAGTTGTTGTTGTTGTTGTTGTTGTTATTGTTACAGTCGACCGTAGTTGGTCGTTCTTGCGAATCGGATCTCTTGAATGGATCGTCCCTTCGAGTCGGATCATTTGAATGAATCGATTGGGAGTTGTTGACAAAACCGGGAGGGACAAAAAAAAACTTGAAAAATTTAAAATTTAAATGAAAAGCATTACATCATAAAGTGATGATTTAAACTTAACGTTACTCGAGAAAATAACATATAATAAACAATACGGTTGAGTAGATAAAATGTTGGTAGTCACCAGGTGATCCGTTTCTACGAAAGGACTGTTCAAAAGAATCGATTTGCAGAAATTTCACTTCCTGTCTCTAGTTGCCATGGTGCAAATTTTCGCGGTCGATGAATAGAATGACTGTGATTGGATGAATCACTTCTTCTGCAGTACTCTTGAATCTGTGCGCTCACATATCGCCCCCTTGCTGCAAAAGATACAATTTTGGCACAAGGCGAGGTAAGATGACGGATCAACATTTGATTCAGATGGGTTGAGTTAATCTCACGATGAAATATAATTAAAACCTTCCTTCTTTTCACAAATGATTAAATTGACGACGGTATTAAAACCCACAAATATAACGTTACGCGTGTATGAATAACATGACGCCGATATTTCATCATTTACATTTTTCTTCTACTTTATGCTAAATATGACTTGCTTTGTTTTTATTTTTTATTATTCAAATAAATCCGAATATCAAATTTGTTGAATATCAGTCTATATAATATCACTGATAAATGTTTTTTTTTCTACTTAAATCTCAATTTAGTTTTGTCTATTTTTTTCTGTTTTAGTCAGTTTTACGAAAGTAAAAAAATAAGGCCAAAGTAAATTTTATATTACACTGCGCTGACCTAAAACAAGCTTTAGTTCACAGATAAACAGGTGATTCTGTGCTTGAAAAGGTTAACAGACCGCAGAACAAGTTGGACTGCATCTCACTTAAATCATTAAATGAGAAATAAAAAAATCAAGATTAACAAACAGCTCAGGTCACTTGGGATCCGATGAAATGCAAAGAGACAGTGTTTTTATAAAGATTTATTGCAGGCAAACAATGCAGTAAATAATATTTACAACTATAGTAAAATAAACATTCCTTTATAATGGATCCATGAGATGTTGGTGATGAGAAAGGTTCTGTAAATCACAGTGGCGGATGAATCTGTATAAACCTGTTCTGAGCTTTCCCTCCAAATTGATTCACTTAACATGTGGAAACTTTGCATTCCAAAAACCAAACGGACTATAAAGTCAGGGTTCCTTCAAACATGTGCATAAAATCTAAAAAGATTCGAGGAGAATCTGATAAAGGAAAAACAGAAAAAAAAAATATTTTCTTAAAACGTTTTTGTCTTTCTCCCTGTGCTCTTCAACTCTACACGGCAAAGCCTTGAGGAGTAAAATGCAAAAATCAGTTTCTCCTACATTTAGTTGGATATTGAGCTGTTAGTTTGCAAATAAACCACACTTAAACTTGATGATGCTACTCTTCGGCTCATATTAAAAATCTCACTGCAAACTTTTTTGGGGGATTTTTGACAAATCAGAACACGCATAAAATAAACCTCACAACCCAAATGCCAAATCAATGGCAACTCGATGGCCTGACGGACTTGCCATTACAACTTAACAGTAATCCCAGCCATTACATCCAGTGACATCGTAGCCAAGAAGTGCTTGTTGAGAAATCAAATGAAAATCAACCGAAACGTTCTTGGTTTTGCCGTTCTAAAACATTCCAGCTGGTCAGGTGTGGCGTCAACATGACCATCTCACAGTCTCTCATTTCTTTCTTCTAGCGTCCGACTCCATGCAAAACCTCTCAAACGCCTCCTCGATCTCCGGATCCATTTCATCTTCGTCTTCACAGAAGCTGAAACACAGAAGCATTCCTTCATTACAAGTGTATGGGAGCTTGTCTTCCACAACAGGAAGAAAAAAAATTTGAGACTTTGTATCTCACAATTTCCCCTTGAAATTTTGAGTAGATCGATCACAATTTACAATTTAAAGTCAAACAGTATAAATATAAACTCATGATTGCAAGAAGAAGAAAAAAACTCAGCACAGTGATATAAAAAGTAGCAATGTCTTTTACTCTGGCAGTAATTGTGAGATTACCTACTTTAAATTTGCAACTGTATTTAAAAAAGAAAAAAAATGCAAATTAAATAAGGTAAATTTTAAATTCAGATTTTTTTCAGTCATCTTATATTGAATACAATTTTATTTAGCAAGGATGCATTAAACTAATTACATTTTCTTAAATTAAAATGACAATTCCGAATATTACAGATCTTCCTGTTTTTTTTTTTTATCAAATGCAGCCATGGTGAGCATAAGAGAATCCTTTAAAACATGAAAAAAATATATGCAACTCTTTCTTCAATCTGTGCATTAGTCTAAATCATCAACATTATGAAATTATAAACAAACTTAATTTCTGATTATTCATGCATTCCTTTATTATACTGCTTATTTCAGCTGTGTTTCTCATACTGTATCAAATACAGAAAGTTCTTCATCACATGACTAACAGTCTCCCTCTGTTGGCTGATCTTTGTTAACTGCTCCTGGCCCATCCAATGGGCTGAAGACTAAGCTGAATAAGACTGGTGGGTCTTGCTAAGCCCCCCTATCTCCCTGGACTGCTGACTTCACTAAAACATGCTCTCTGACTCCCCCCAGCATTATTGTGAGGAGGACAATTACTGGAGTGTGAGCAGAGGGAACGATCACACCAGTTAATAATACAATAAATTTTAAATATTCATTATATAAATTTAGTAATTTTAAATTTAGTATTAGTATTCTCACGAATATCTACGAATCATTTCCATTATCTTCATATGCATCAGGGCAGTCTTCTCTGTCTAGAATCTCCTGGTATTTTTCCAGAGTTTTCTTTGGTGGAAAAAAACCCAAACAGAAATTATAAGAAGATTAGCAATAAATACAGTAATTATTCATATTATAAATAAACAAATACATAAAGTCATGGTATGGTAATGAGAATAAATAAATTTTTTAAATACATACATTTTCAAAATATACATAATTATATGAAAACCTAACTAAACCCTTATAACTAAACACAAGTCTTTCTTTTCTTTCCCTTAAAAAATAGCTTTCATTTTCTTTTGATTTTGAGCTCAATTACGGTTTTGTGACATTTCCCTGCATAATAAAACACTCGATGTGAGTCGCAGCAGGCTCACCAGGATCCGCTGCTGTGAAAGGCGTCCCATCTGCTGTGTAGAAGGTTGGTTCATTCTGAGGAGCAACACCATGACAGACACACATTAAAAGAGGCTACAAAACAATTATAATGGTCACAGACTACATATTTCTTTACTAGACTTTTACTGAATTTCATTTCTTTGGCATTGCTCAATGCGCACCATAAAGTAGTTAGGGTCGTTGTCAGGCGTAGCATCACTGGACACAGCGGCTGTGTGAACTCGACCCCAGTTACTGGACCGCAGCTCCACCAGCTTCAACAGCATCTGCTTGACATCTCTACAAACACACACATACAGTAAACATCAATGAACAGATACAGTACATATCAATAATGCAACTGTACAACTCAACTATCTGAGAGCTGTTCACACTGACAGTGACATTCAGCAACAAAGCAAGATTTCCAGTGTCATGAGAAAAACAAATGCAATGCAACTCAGCTTTATGCAAAAGTACAATAATAAATAATGTTAGAATTTCACTCATATTTGTATGTCAGAAATGTTTCCAAAAACAATCAACTGTTATTGAACCGACTCACTCACCGGCTGCATTTGGCATCCAGCACAACGTCTTCAATCTTCTTGATTACCTCATCCATGTCTGACTGGCCTTTCTCCTTCCATGTGTCTTCCAGAATGGAGCCACTCAGCTTGTTAAATCAGCACAGTAAAACAGCGCCAGTCAACACCAACAGTGTAGGACTACATTATTATCTGCAGATTAATCACTCATTCCATTTCAATGCTTCGAGTTGCCTGGCGATGTCAAGGTCTTTGTTTATGTCAGGTTTAACTTTCACTAATGATCTTCTGTTCAGTCCTGAGGTCACTCGGTGACTCCTACAGGCTTGCTCTGACATTGAAACAGCACCACTTAGTGTATTTGTAGTTTGTAAGAAGAGAAACACATCAAACCTTGAGTAATTTGACAGCACACATCAGGTTGGGGTCATCTGGGTGAGAGAATAATGCGTTCAAAAGATTCCTCAGTGCTCCCAGTAAGACATCAGCTCGCCCGGGTGTGTCCTTTCCACTTTTTATCTGAAAGATAATTGAAAGAATGAAGTAGTTCATATTTTTGAAAATAATAAAAATACAGTAGGGCTGGGATATACACCCGTAGATCACTGACAAGCTATGCAATATTGGGTTCAGTTTCACAGGTGATTCATTTGTGATACTCAACGTGATATTGTGTAGCTTGTCAGTGATCTCAGCTCTGTGTATTAAATGCCCCTCCATTTGAAAACAGGTGATGGAGATTTAATGCTAATCAAACTTGAATTCAGTCAGATACATTTATTAGGATTTATACACTAGATTATAGAAAGGAATAGATATAAAGGGTTGTAATTGGTTTAGACTTCAGCATTAAATAAATTATATAAATTGTCAAGCTCTGCTGTTGGGTTTATTTTGTAATCATGACTGGCATGACAATATATGCTATTACAAATTTACTAATTTTTTTAAATCTGAAATTAAAAACTAAACTAACTGGCAACTAACTGAAATGAGTTGAAGTTGAAGTACTAAAACTATTTATTTGGAAATAAATAAACAAAATAATTATAATAAAACAAAGCAACTAAACTACAAACTAAAACAATTACTAAAATGAAAACAAAAAATGAAAGTATCAAAACCATAATATATAACACTTAAATGCACTGTACAATACACTGTGGTTTATTAGAAAGCTTTAAATAAAAAATAAATACAACATTAGATGGATATAAATATTGATTCATATTGGTTAAAAGACCATATTCCTGAGAGCTGTGTAAGTATCTGATATAATTTGTGGTAATAAGTGAAAAACCCTGGAAGTGGTTCTGACCTCCAGGTTCAGGTAAAGCTCCCCCAGAAACAGAATATAAGAGTGAAACTTTTTCTGGGTGTCTGGATCTCCTCTCAAGGCCTGCTCCCTCTGCTCATACTCAGTTTGACACCTACACAAACACACAACAGGAGTTTAAGGATAAATGAAACTAACAAAAACGAGACTAAATGAAACTGAAACTAAGATGGAAAGAGAAGAAACTGATGACTTTAAGAACCAAATGTCACTTTTATGAAACACCCAGAAATGTGTACTTAAGCTTTAAATTGCTTAAACTGTACCTCTTCAGCAGCAGCTGTCTGAATTTACCGCTGGCTGGACTGAGATGGATGTGATGAGACAGATGGTTACAGAGCCGCGCTCCCGTGTAAGCGAAGTTAGGGATAGACGTGGACTGTGGAAAACAAATGTGGGATGGCTTTCATTACATTAATCTTAATAATAACTGCTAAATCAATTGTGTTTCATTGGGGTTGTACAGTACAGGTTAAAAATGGTACCACAGCAATATTTCATACATTTCAGTTCTGCTATTTGGTTCAAAAATGAAGACACCATGGACACAGGATTTTAAAAAATTTAAAATTAATAACCGATTACAATTTGCTTTAAATATATTAATACCCAAGGTGTTACAGAGACCATCTCAGGTTACATGCTAACCCTAAAAGAAAATCCACAATTTATAAGAAGAATTTTAAAGTTATATTTCAGATTATTCACATTTATGTGTGTCTATTTAATAGATACAGTAATATGAATGGATAATATTGTTAGAATTAAAAAATATGAATATATAATATGGAAAGTACATTGTATGGTTTATTAGACAGCTATACATAAAAACAGGATCAGGTGTATATAAAATAATGACTATTATTATTCTAGATAGCTGTGTAATAATAATCATAATTGTAGTAATAACAATCACATTAAAATCCGTTGTGGAGGAAAAAAAGAAGAAGAAGAAAAAAAAAGAAATCAATAATTATAAATAATTCCAGAACATAAATTAACATTATAATATATAATATTTATGTTCTGCATTCATTTAAATATATATTTTTTTAAATTACAGTGTGGTTTAGGGGTATAGTTAATTGAGTCATCATTTACTCACTCTCATGTCATTTAAACTGCTTTTCATGTTAAAAAAGGCTTTTGGAACAATAGGAGATTGAATAAATAAAGACATTCCCTTAAAGAGGACGTTCTCATTGTGTTTTGACAGGTTCCCACACAGATTGACTATTATCAGAAGCGCACCTGGACATAGATGAGCTCTACCAGCTCCTGCAGAATCTCCTCCGTAGTGACGTAGCTGTTCAGCATGTCTGTGATGTAATCGATTTCTGACTCAAAGGACCCCGGAGATGAGTTCAGATGGCTTACGAAATCCTGAACAAAATCAGCCAATGAGGGCTCGGCATAGTATCCTTCAGACTCATCGGAATATGTATCATCCTACAAAAAAAAAAAAAAGAAAAAAAAAGAGAAAGAACATTAGACACTAATACCACAGAAAATTCACAAAAGAAGTGTCAAAAAAGAGCCACATGGACTCACCTGGAATGATGTACAAAAGCTCGGGACAAACTCAGGTGCAGCAACAGACAGTTTGGAGTTTTTCACAAGTGCATCTGTGCCACTGCTGCTATTGTGCCCCGAAGGGACTGGGGATCTGCTCTCTGGAAGATGAAAAGATGAAGATTAGCATTAATGTTGAACATCTATAGTCACTATTAGGCATGAGATTCTGACGGTATGATAACCTTGGACAAAAATATTACGGTATCACAGTATGGTAATTAATGCTTTACAATGTTATATTTAAATGTCTGAGTAATAAAACAACTCTTTTTCCCAACTAAACACAGTATATTTTGTTTTAGGAAACATATAGAACATATAGAATGAAGTTTCAGAACTCTAATCAAACTGTACTGTACTCAAACGCAAACATGTGTTTTATAGGAATACAGACTAAATAAACCTTCAAATATTCGGTTGTATCGATTTACAAGATTAAAGATAAACCATTTTGAAAACTTCACAGCCTAGTAGGGAGTCCTGCGCTTTCACTTTAACGATGCACATATCGTAGGAACTTTTTTTTGTTTGCAGTTTTGAAACCGTGACTTTTTCAAACCGCGATAAACCTTGAAACCGGTTATCATCCCATGCCTCGTCACTATACACAGAAATTCCTGTTTTGTGTTTTTTACATAGCTTTGATGACTTTACTAGCGATGTTTAAATGTGAGAAAGTGTAATAATAAAGAAAAAGCAGGCTTGTCCACACATTAGTCATCAAGACAACTTGAGTTCTCCACACAGTTTAAATAACAAATCTGGCCAGATGTCTTAACCAAATAACTGCTGGTGACCACTTATCTATTTATCTATTCATGCATCAATCGTATATCTACCCATCCATCTTTCATCCATATATCCATCCATCAATCTAATAACAAAATGCAAAATACCAAGATGTGGTGGAAAACGCTTACAATTATTAATGTACATTGAACTCTATCCATCCATAATTTTATCCGTCTACACACCTATTCAATCTTCTCTGCATCCATCCATTCTATCATCTACCGATCCATCAATCATTACATCCATGTACTGTATCTATCCATCCATCTATCAATATATCAATCTATCTATGGGCATATAAAACAGCAAGATAAGGTGGAGACTATGGTCAAAAGGTTGATGTGCTTTGTAATCTATCCATCCACTGATTATCCATCTCTCCATTCTTGCATCTATTTATCTAACTTGCTATCTATTCATCAATAGTTGCCTTTATATTCATAGTCAAATCTACTGAAATGTTAAAAAATAAGCTTCGCATTGTCAACACATCATATTTGCACATGAACACATATATGGGGTACATGTTTATGTATTTCTACTGCCATTGTTTAAAAGCAGCTTTTTACCTTAATCCTTCTCTATATTTCATGCATTTATAGAACCGTATTTACTCTCACATACACATAAACGCGTGTATGTATGCATATCGTGATTAACGTGAATCTAAACAATGACTAACGTTAGCATTAACTGTCATCGACTGTCACTCCTCCACAAGCTAATTCACCCTAATGTTCCGCTTATTATAACCGAGGGAGTCACAAATGGAGGACTAGACGAAAAAGGACAAGGAATTGTGTGTGCATATCCCCCTCAAAAGCCCTTGGCACCGTTAGCTACTTCGCAGAGACAGTTATTAGCGGACTAGCATGTGAGCTAGCAGTGAACTTTACTTCACCTGCGCTGCTGTCAGACACCGGAGGAGACGTGCGCGGCTTTCTGAGCGGCTCGCCCGGGCTAAACACTGAACTTCTGATGTCTCCAGCCTCGGATGAAGAGGAGGAGGATGGTGCGCTGCTGCTGTTGTTGTACATGATCTTCGTCTCGCTGGTCTCCCCCCGTCCGATCACAGCTGTCTGTCGTCAGACGCGAATAAACACACGGATCAGATCTCAGAAGGGCGCTGTACACTACACAGACAGCTTCGCTCTACAGTCTGCTTCTCACTTTCATGTTTACTATTTCTGTTTCTGGCATCTGTCCCTCAGTTAAAGCACTAATCACTTCCTCCGTCGTACTCCAGAAAGAAACACCAGCTGATCAGAGGAGCACTGCCATCTATTGGAAATAATTGTCATAATAATATCATTGGAGAAACGCCGCGGTAAATCATGGCTTCCCAAACAGATGTTTTAAGCTATACTTTGACAGAAATTTGGCATTGAAACTGGTTTGTAACCATAAATACGACAGATTATACAATTATTTGTTTTACATATATATAGTACAACATCATAAAATCAAATGTTTAATAAAAAAGTGCCTTTACTTTGATTTAATGAGGATTATCATTATTACAGCATATATTTTATTAATAAATACATTTGTTTATAACGAAAACGCATGCAACTACAGGACAAAAGGATTAACCCTGACTTTCAACTTTTGAGCTCAAGATCCACTTTCCTGGTTTAACTCCAACCTTAATCCAACTCACCTGCCTGTAACTTTCTAGTGATCCTGAAGACCTTGATTAGCTTGCTCAGGGGTGTTGGATTAGGGCTGAAGGCCAGAGTTTACATCATATATTGTTGTATTCCTTATTATTAATTAAATGTATTATTTAATGTTTTAATTTCTTTTACCATATTTTATCTATTTTAAAATGAGTGTTGCACTTTTTTTATACAATTCCAACTAAATAATTACAATTATAACAAATATTTAACACTTATTACCTAAAAAGTTATTTTTTCTTTAATAATGTTAGATATTTTTTATCGAACAAAAGATTATTTACTGATCTATATGTATTTCCCATAAATAAAAAATTGTGCAAACCTGGCAAATTGATTTAACACTACAATGCATGCAAAGAAATAATACAAACGCAACAAAATAATTCCCATCATGCTTTAGAAAGCGTCCAAACAATGTGATCTTGTGTGTGATCTCAATTTCAAGTGTTCACGCTTCCTCATAAGTTATAGCGGGTTTGGCGTGCTGTCCAGGGAGCAGGCCGGGAGAACGGCG
>JAUCMT010000105.1:76045-92815 GCA_032357475.1 Enteromius thamalakanensis
ACATGCCATCCCATCCGGTTTGCGTTTAGTTGGACGATCATTTATTTTTCAACAGGACAATGACCCCAAACACACCTACAGGCTGTGTAAGGGCTATTTGACCAAAAAGGAGTGTGATGGAGGGCTGCAGCAGATGACCTGGCCTCCAAAGTCACCGGACCTCCACCCAGTCAAGATGATTTGGGGTGAGCTGGACTGCAGACTAACAAGTGCTAAACACCTCTGAGAACTCCTTCAAGACAGTTGGAATACCATTTCAGGTGACTAACTCTTGAAGATCATCGAGAGAATGCCAAGAGTGTGCAAAGCAGTAATCAGAGCAAAGGGTGTCTATTTTGAAGAAACTAGAATATAAAAGATGTTTTCAGTTATTTCACCTTTTTTTGTTAAGTACATAACTCCTCATGTGTTCATTCATAGTTTTGATGCCTTCAGTGAGAATCTACCAATGCAAAAGGTCATGAAAATAAAGAAAACACATTAAATGAGAAGGTGTGTCCAAACTTTTGGCCTGTACTGTACCTAATAGACAATTACACAAATGGCCTCATTTTGAATGTCTTTGGAAGTTCTACACCAGCATTTATCATCATCATTGACAAATACGGAGAGCAAAGCAATGCTTTTGACACACACTTGTTACACACATTCTCTTATAGTAGTTATGGACTGATTCTTATTCTTGTTCCCAGGGTGCTCTGAATGCTGCCTCAAATGCCTGAGTGGGATTCCCTATGCCTCTCTGATTGCAACCATCCTGCTGTACGCTGGGGTGGCGCTCTTCTGTGGCTGTGGTCATGAGGCTCTCTCTGGAACAGTCACTATCCTGCAGACCTATTTTGATGTTGTCCGGTCGCCTGTTGATGCCCTGGATGTCTTTACCATGTGAGTGCCACAATAACAAAGTCAGAATGAAAAAAATAACACGCAGTCAGGCTGTGCTCTCTGTTAACCCCAACTTGTGCTCCATTTCAGTAGCTACCTATTTCAAAAGTACTGTGCATGAAACTAATTCAATTTTAGTCATCCGTTCTTAATAACGTAATACTAACTGAAGCCTGATCAAAAATGACTGACATACAAAAATTGCTCAAATTTATTTTGATATGTTATTACCTAATGTGGGAGTTTTGTGTTTCTTTTGGAAATAATTAATTGCGTCATAGGCCTCACTGATTTGATCTTATTCACCTGTGTTTCAAAGGTGATAATGAGCATTTACAATCAATTTTGAGAAGACTGGCCATTCTTGAATGGTAACATGAAATTAGGTAAAGATTTTCAGCACAGCACAAGGATTTCTTAATAGGACATAATTCATGTGTGATATATCTACACTCTTAAAAATAAAGGTGCTTCAGGATGCCTTTTGTCTAAATGGTTCCATAAAGAACCTTTAACATCTGAAGAACCTTTATGTATCACAAAAGGTTCTTTGATGCAAAAGAAGGTACTTTAGATAATAAAAGAAGAGTTTCTACGATGTGTTATTTTAAAATATATTTTCCCACAAACATATTTCTGAAGAACAGTGACACACACAGAAATATAAGATCTACCATGTTCGGTTTTGGCATTGGCCCCATTTAGAGAATTAAGTGTTCTGAAATCGCACCAGATCAGCCAAGCACACCTGCTCACCGGAACTCCACTGGTGGGAAGGAGAGCAGGATGGAGGAGAGAACGGAAGAAACGAGTGGGTGGAGTAAGGAATAGTGGCAGTGAAGCAGCATTTTTTCAGCCATTTTATCTAATTTTTACCAAATGCTTTGAAATAAGACTGCATAATTGAATTTAATCTACACACAAAATTAAGTGGATTAGGGCTCCACAAAAAACTTTGACAGCAGTATACCAAATGTTATCTTATTGAATTACCACTGAGTGCAAGATAAGCACAGATCCTCTTTTTATATTGAAATGACTAATTATGCTTGTTTTACTTCCTCAGGATTGACATTTTTAAGTATGTGATCTATGGCGTGGCAGCAGCCTTCTTCGTCTATGGTATTTTGCTGATGGTGGAGGGATTTTTCACCACTGGGGCCATTCGGGATCTCTATGGGGACTTTAAGATCACCACCTGTGGGCGCTGTGTCAGTGCTTGGGTAAGATCAACCAACCATCTCAAAAGAGCTAACGCACAAGCAGGAGAGCATGTTAAGTGATGTGCTGTAATGCAGAAAAGCAATTATCTTGAAATGATGAATATTACATAAAATTATATTTACTTACGTATTATTATTATGTTTACATTACACAAGTTTGGCTTGTTTAAAAAAAAAATTGCACTAAAGGAAATCGCATACACAAACGTAAAAATTCTGTTATTAACTAGATCATGTGAACTTTGTTCATCTTCAGAAACACAGATTTCTATATTTTGATCAAATCTGAAAGCTTTCTGACTATTGACTGCTATTGTATTAAACAAATTATGTCACTTTTTGACGCATATTCACTAAGATGCATTACTTTATCAAATTAATGCTGAACAATTGACAGTCACATGGACTATTTTTTACGATGACCTTACTGCCTTTCTGGGACTTGAACATGTCAGTTGCATTGCCATCTATGCAGGGTCAGAAAGCTCACAGATCTTACCAAAAATATCTTAAAATGTTTAAAATGTTCTTACAGTTTTGGAACAACATGAGAATGAGTAATTAATGACATTTTTGGTTTGGGTGAACTATCCCTTTAAATGAAGCATGATCTAATTCCAGTATCAGAAAATGCTTCAGGTGGCTGATTAAGTCACCTCTGCATCATGCATTCCTAAAATTATGAGTTACTAAAGTTATGGACTTTATATAGCCAAGTTTAGACTGCTCTGTACAAGCTTGTGAGAATAAAATGTAACATCTGCTCTCGACCCTAGTATTACGGTATACAGTTTTAATTACTATGCATGCATTTATGCCACCTCTGAGTAGAATTATACAGTCTGTGTAATCACTTCATAATCACTTCTATGCCACATTTGCGGTATAAATTTGGCAGAATTAATTTATGTTAAATGTATTCTATATGGTATAGTGGGGAAGTTGTCAAAAACATACATCTCTTCCTCTCTTCTTCAGTTCATCATGCTTACATATATCTTTATGCTGGCTTGGCTGGGAGTTACAGCCTTCACCTCCCTGCCAGTCTTCATGTACTTCAACATCTGGAACACCTGTCAGAACATCACACTGTTGGACAGTTCCAACCTTTGCTTCGACCTGCGTCAGTTTGGTGCGTAGCTCATCTCAGGAGTCATTTCGCATGTTCTATGCATACTGGTGTAAACAAAATACTTAGCCAGCAAAATAAAATATGGATCTAGGATTTTCTAGTCAGATTCAAGCGCATCTGGATTACTAAATAAGTCAATAAGTCAGCAGTGAATGCCAAGTTAAGATGTAGGGCTGTCTGAGATTACTTAAAACAACTATATTGCAGTTTATTGCCAGTTTTAGTGCAGAAATGACTGAATGTACTGTAACAGCCAAAATGCATTACAAACACAAGAGCAGAGGATATTGAAAAATAACTAATTAATTTAATAAAACAGTTTTTTGTTGTTGTTGTTGTTGTTTTTAAACAGCTAAATTACATAATGCATATATAACAATATTAAGATACAGGTTACATATTACAAAACACCATGGTGTATCATTACTGCTGGAATCACCATTATGACGTTTATATATAATTTTAAACCAGCATTGTAACATAAAAGACAGTTAAATCTACCGGTCTATTGTACACCATTTTGCCATAATGAGAGCCATTATGCAATAAAATTACCCAAGTATGACTACAACCGAACACTAAATGCCAGCTTTGACATACTTAATTTTCATATATGCATGTACTGTCATTGCATTATTAATAAATCTTCCTTTAACACATCTTACTTTATTTGAATCGCAGGAATTGTGCCCATTGGTGATGAGAAAAGACTGTGCATTGCTTCTGAGAACTTCATGAAGATGTGTGAATCTAATGAGGTCAGTTGGCAGTTCTAAAGCAGGGCCTGTTATATCCTGAATGATGGCCTTCATCTAAATTCAGTCCGCCATTACAGTCAGCAACCTTTCGCATAAAAGAATCATTGGGAGCGAGGGAGAGAGAGAAAGAGAGAATATGAATAAACTGTGAACCTTTCCATGCTTTTAAGCATTTGCAGCTCCTTGTATGGACAATATCCATATGCTTTCACTATATTGTTAAGTAAAAATGTCATAGTAGAGATTATCATTTTCGATCATTTTGAAGATATAGGGCCGGACTTACAGCTTGTAAAAGATTGCTTTATTTACTAAGGACACACAGTGAAAAATTAGCGAACCACACAAATTTGTGAAATATGTGAAACAACATAAAAAATGTAAATGTTTGAAACTCAAGTGAACACTAATCACATACTGTCCACGTTTGTTCACCTGGGTTTTACATATTTACACATGAACCCTTTTCAAAACCCTGTGTCCTGTGCATTTTATGTTTCACATGAGTGTCATGCGTGATTTTAATGCGATATGACATTCACGTCTTTCTGAAAAGGTTGAAAAGGTGTGGGTTATTTTGACCTCATTGCATATGCATAGTTTTCCTGTGAGGCACAACATTTACGGAGAGCATTTAATTAATGCAGTGTGATCTACTAAGACTTGTGGCAGTCAGCTGACCAGTATTTGTGCCATTATTTATTGGTTTAGTAAATCTGGCCCTGGATTTATCTGCACTTCTTGATGATTTGTCACTGAAAACCATCCACGTTTCTCCTCTTCAGAGTCTTTTTTTGTCTCTTTCTCCAGCTGGATCTGACATTCCACTTATTTGTCTGCGCACTTGCGGGGGCTGGAGCAGCCGTTATCGCCATGGTGAGCTTTTCCATTGCTGTCTCTTACTTAATTGCTTTTTCTGCGTTGTATGAATTTTCTCTGAATCTACATTCCCTTTCAGGGCAATAAATGAAATATAGATTTGATTTATGAGTTTCATTCATTTTAAGAATGCAGTGACACCTGCAAGGGAGGTGAAATGAAATCTAAGCTCAACAAGTATGTTTTAGAGATCAAGGCTCAGAATTGCAGTCGAAAGGCTCGTCGAAAATGCAAAAGACATCCAAGGCCTCTTGTAAAATAGAGAGCGAGAAAAGAGAGAAGGAGACAGAGAGAGGGAGAGGAACACTCATCATCGAAAATGCAGGAGGTGTTGTTGCCATGGAAACAGAAGAGGAGAGGGAAGGAAGGAGAGAAGCTTGTTTGGAACAGCGATAAGTGATTGTGAGACACCATTTTCTGTGAGGCAGCTTTTCTACCCTTTGGTTTGAACCTTGCAAAGCTGTTTTCATTGGTTAATATGTGGAAGATAAAAATAATAGCATCAAATTAATTTGATGCAGTCAATACACTGTGTTTTTGCACTGCATTGTGGTTTTGTCTTCAGCTTAAGCTTCCTTGAAAAAGCACAATGCATTTGTTTTCTGCAAAGGCAACAGTCTGGCATCATTTATGCGAGTTAATTGCATTCCAGAACGGTTTGGAAATGAGAAAACAGCTTGGACATTAAGTACTTGGAAACAAAGAGTCTATAGAATTGGATCATAATTTGTGCTCTTTTGATTATATAATTACATCATACCTTTCAGGGAACATTGCTGCATACTTGCAGTTTGCAGATTTGTGCAGCAATAATGCCCCCCATTGGTGCACAGAAGAACTGCAGCAAAAAAAAGAAGTCACCGCAATGAAACCGCAGAAGCCATTTTTATCCTGGAAGTGCATTAATAATGCAATCATTTTCAGAAACATCCTAATTTAACGGCATAGTTTATCCAAAAATTGGCATCAGTTATCTATTCTGTTGTTCCAAAGATTGACAGACGTTTCATACATTGAAAGTAACTGGTGACCAAATGCTCCAAAAATGCACCAAGGCATCGTAAGTCTTTTATTTTAGTTATGGTTCACATTTATATGCACTTTAAATGCATATGAATATGGAATAAATTTAATGCAACGCAGTTGGTTATGAAGACCAACAAGAACCAATGTCAAATAATGTCAAACCTAGTGTGGTTTCTTTAAATGCACATATTAAAATATACAAGAGCATAAATTAATACAACTTCACAGGCAAGGCTTAAGCTAGTCCCAGACTAAATTGCATGTTTGAGCTGTCTCAAAATGAAAATATCTTGCTCTGACAAATCTTAAAACATGTCAGTGTCATTGTTCTGTGTTAAGATACACACCTGTAATATTTTCTTATAAGTCATTTTTGTAGACGTTGCTTAAATATCTTAATTAAACTGATGCCTAATCCTGGCTTAAGCTAAGCCCCGTTTGTGAAACCGGGCCTTAGTGTTACTATTATTTATGCTAAACAATTATTTACCTTGGTGTCTGATGGAGAAAAACAACAACAAAAAACATGGTATTAACTCTGTACATGTGAAAAACGTGTATATGTTGAAAAAATACACATTATAAATGTGATTTAACTATATAGTTACAAAAAACATGTTATTACCAACGTATGTCAAATACGTGACATACAGCAGACTCCCGCTTTATCAAACAGCATCAGGATACACATGGGACAGCTTTACACTGGAATCCTCATAAAAGCTCATAAATCTGTTGGAGTCTCTCTCAAGGACAGACCAGACGCTGTGTTAAACACCCCCACTGCGCTATAATCATTAGTCGGATTCAATTCCTTACAACTTTTACATACAATTCAATCTGCCATACTTCATGTAGAACACCAGCAAGTCTCTAGTTTTCAACACCTGACTGTTTGAGCGTAAAACAAATAATACTAAAATGTACTGCGAGACGTTTATATCCAACCAGTTCAAATCTAATAAAACTGGATTTAGTGTTACAGCTGTGCAAAACATATATAAAAGTTGCTGTTGCTAAAGTCAACGAGAAACATTTTATTTATAAGTCATATGAACAGGAGTGAATATACAAGTGAATAAATGGCAATAAAAATAAATCACAATTTTAAAAAATAAGAGTTATTTGTGTTGGCTAAAAATAAAGTTGTTTTGGAGGTAAAGTTATATATATGATAAAAGATAAAAAAGGCTAACCAATTTTCATTAGAATCTTCGGAACTGATGAGACCATTAATAATTGCTTTTCATAACCTAAAGTACAGAATTATATTCAATAGCATTTTATTTTAGTCGTTTAAAGGTGTTGGGTCAGTTTTGAATATTATTTTAATGAAAGAAATCTCTTATGCACACCAAGGTTTCATGTAATTGATAGAAATACAGTCAAATTAGTAATACTGTGAAATATTTCTAAGTTTTCTATTTGAATATATTTTAAAATGCATTTTTTTCTGTGATTCAAAGCTGAATGTTTATCATTCTAATATGCTGATTTGTTGCTTAAGGAACATTTCTTATTATTTTACCTGCTGAAAACAGTTGAGCTGCTCAATATATTTGCGAATTTGCATATGAAATAGAACGTTACAATTCTTTAGAAGTCTTTACTGTCACCTCTGATCAATTTTTACACACTTGCTTAATAAAATATACATTTTTGGAAAAAATAAATAAATCTTTCTGAATGTTACACCAAGTATATTCTTTTTCACATTTCTGTCATGATTTGAGACAATTCCCTACATCTAACATTATCCAAAAAACAAGTTCATTGACGCGTTTGTGACATGAGCCGCTGAAGTATGATGTCACGCCCCTCACAGGCCCATTGTTTGTGTTTTTCCCAGCCAGCCGTGTCTTTTCAAACGCGTGACATCATTCAGCAGCACAAAGACCAGTGTTTCCCAAATCATGTCTTGCCTAAGGACAGCATCACTACTGCAGTATCCATTTCCACCAACACAGGATCTGCGCTATACAGACTAGTGTAATTTCACCCGCCGAGGATTATTCTTTTGTCGGAGCCCATTGCCGAACGTGAAAGACGCTCACCTTTGATGTGTCGCTGGTGATATTCACATCACGCCATTCATGAAACTCTGCCTGCAGACTAACAGTAGCTGCTCTGTTTCTAACTCGGATGTGTCTGTAATAGTGGAAATCACGCACAGGATGTGATGCACTACACGCAAACTACATGTCAACGTGTATGACCTAACAAGAGAAAAAGAGAAAAACAAGACTTTTTCGACCATTCAAATGCATACTGGTTGTACATTGCAAATAGCATATTGGTTCAAATGCATCGGTCAAAAGAGAATTTAATAGGTTCATTAATGGAGTCTCTCAATTGCTTCTAAAAGACAGAATCTACACAATTAAACTGAGCTTAGAGTCAGTAAATGTTTTTAACCACCTAAAGAAATTGATTCATTTGATCGAAACGGACATTTATATGAATCCAAAATACTTCTATTTTAAATAAATGTTATTCTTTTGAACTTTCGATTCATCGAAGAATCCCTAAAAAATCATGCATCACTGTGTCTGTAAAACAAATCTTACGTTTCAACTGCTTTCAACACTGATAATCAAAAATGAAGCAGTAAATAAGCATTAGAATGATTTCTGAAGGATCATGTGACACTGAAAATTCAGCTTATTTATTTTCAAATGTAATGATTCTCACAATATTACTGTTTTTGCTGTATTTTGAATCCACTTTACACAACCCTCCAGAAATCCTGTGTTTGTGATTAGATTTGCTCAAGATACTGAACTTGCAATCAAAACTCAAACATTTCTCGTCAAATTAACTGCTCCGGATTCATTTTACAGCTCTGTACTCGTACCGCGTCTGCAATTGTCTCATTTGTGCCTATTTTTGTTTCTTTCAGGATAAACATCTGAGATGAAGTGGATATGGTGGAGCAGTAACATGTTCCTCTGGGATCACATGTTGATCACTGACACATTTGTTTTGCTTGTTCTCACCGTCAAGAAATTTAACAAAATGTGATGTTTGAGTCTCTCAGGAGGCTCTTAGGGCTGGTTAAAAGTTGAGAGCAGTTAAGTGAGAACATGTGTGTTACTGCTGCTGTTTCTGACACACACACACACACACACACACTGTAAGCTCACTCCTATAGACATAAGAGCAACCAGCTGTGCTGTACACCGCTTAAATTAGCTACTCGCTTGTGAATAAATGAGTTGTGAAAATCAGACAGGGTTTAAATGGCACAGAGCTATAGAGTGAGCCATGTATGTTTAGTTTAACACTCAGAGGCATGTTTGAAAACACACAAGGTTTTATAAGCACTGTTTGCTTGGATGTTCTGAGTGATTACTAGGGTGTTCTGGGTGCTTGTTTAATGGCGTAAGTCAAATGATCCCTCAAGTCTGTTTTATCATCCAGCAGGCGGAAAAAGTCTGATCACCTCGTGATGATTGCTGATGATGTTTGACTTGTGGGGAGTTTGCGTAGTCTGGCTGAGTGGTGTGTGTCTGTTGTTTTATCACAGATGAGACTATCAGGAGGAAACGATACACGCACACGCACAGATCTGACAGACATTTCCTCTCAGCGCCTGATCATCTCTGAGGGCTTGATTACGTTTACACAGCCAGATGTCACAGAGATGTCTGATGCTACACAAACACAAATTGCTCTCTGACATGGACAGCTCAACTGCCCAGTACACTTCCATGCTCAACTCAGATAAACTAAGTGTGCACTTTCTAAAATGTTTTTTTCTTACAGTAAGATGTTCAAAACTGAAGCTAAGGAGGTCAGATTTAGCCTATCACTCGAAATACTTTACATTAGATTTCATTAAAGATTATCCTCTTAAAAGAAGAAAAATAAATAAAACCAAACGAGTGAATAGTTGTTGTATTCAACATTGAATAGTAAAAAAAATGTAGGCACTAGCATGCACACTTAAGGTATTAATATGCAGATTTTAGATACTAACATACACTTTAGATACTCTTACGCAGGTAATATGTACACTTTAAGTAATAATATGTACACTTGTGGTACTAATATGCATATTATATGTACTAATATGGATATTTTAGGCATTAAAATGCACACTTTAAGTACTTATAAACAAACTTAATGTACTAAAATGCGCATTTTAGGTACTAACGTACCCTTTAAGTACTCTTACACACACCTGAGGTACTGATATGTAAACATTAAGTAATATTATGTACACTTGAGGTACTAATATGCATATTATAGATACTAACATGGACATTTTTACCACTAACATGCACACTTTAGTTACTAATATGCACACTTGAGGTACTAATATGGACATTTTAGGCACTAATATGCAAACTTTAGATCATAACATGCACACTTTAAGTACTAATATAGACAGTTTAGGGATATGTGTACTGTACTAGTATGCATACTTAAGGTACTAATATGCACACTTAATAATACTAATAAGATACCCTAAAAGATCCTTTAAGTACACAAATGTACCTTTTGAAAAGGCACCACCCCAGTGACAGCTTTGAGTTATCTTGACATACTCTATCTAAGAGGAGACATACTTTTTGTCAGAGGAACAATGCGAGAAACAGCAGACATCTCACCGCTGTCTAGGAGAAACTGAGATATTAAAAAGAAAGTTTAATTTAAAAAGCACCAGACACAAACTACCACACATGCCTAAATCAAGATGCCCCGTGGCGTTAAAATAGAAAGGGATGTCAGTGCGAGACGCCAGACAAACACACACACGCAGAGGAAACAGGAAGACCCTTATCTGCACATGGGCTCCATATGAGTAATGGCTAATTAACTTGTTCTGCGTAAAACACCGAAAACACATTGTGCATCTTCCTGATGGGCTCATAATACTTGAAAACAAACCAAAGACAATCTAATATAAGATCCATGGCTCTGTTAGATATATACAGCCAATGCAAACAAAAGCTTAACCTTTGATCACATTAGAAAGGATGCGTTTCCTCCTTTGCTGTGTCAGGGGAAACATTTACGGCAATATGTGGGTTAATTGCTCTCAGGTTTCTGGGTGTCAGGACACAATTATGCATTTAAAAGGATATTGCAGCCAACAGCGGCATTCCTTAACGGCCCATTAATTTTGTTTGTTTTATTCGAGCGGCTAATTTCATTTATGGGGTTTGAATATTAGTAATATTATTCCTGTGTGGTTCATTAAAACAGACCAGCCTGAATTTAGTTTCACATCAGGTGTTTTGCTTAGATATAATGTGCAATAATTTGCAATTTGCAAATGGTTTTTAACTAATATTGCAGGCTATAGTAATGAATATGAATATGTCTATATAACAGAAATATCATAAAATATTTGATTTATATGCACATTTAAATGTAAACATAATGCATTAATAACACTTTTATTATTAAAAAAAGTTATACAATGTCAATGTACTGTATGTATGTGTATATATATATATATATTTATTTATTTATTATTGTCTGGATTTATATTTAAATTAATTAATAAACGTTTTTTAATTTAATTAGAATTTCATTAATTTGAAATTCACAACTAAATTTAATTTCATGAAACAATAATCAGTAGCTATGTTTGAATATAATGAATACAGAAAAAAATCTGTATCTATCTATCTATCTATCTATCTATCTATCTATCTATCTATCTATCTATCTATCTATCTATCTATCTATCTATCTAATCAGTTAAAAACTAAAGTAGACTAATTTCAAACTATTAAGACGATTCATCAACTTTAGATATTTACCTGGAATAAATCAATTGTAACGCATGTGATTAATTAGAGTTTAAAACAAATTAACAGCCTATTTTTTTTTTTTACCTTTTTCTTCTTATTATTATTCACTTCGCTATGGTTTTCGATTTAAATCTAATTTATAACTTTAATACCAATATTATTGATCACGTGATGAGTGGGCTGCATTCAAACACGTCGATTTCAAACTTGAATCGGGAATAATAAAACTCTAAACCATGGCTTTTTTTGTGCCTTCCCTGATGAATGCATTTTCTAATCAGATAAAGTGATGCGCGCGTGATAACCGCTCTGTTTTTGTTTGGCCACGACTGGATAAACGCAGTGTAGCTATATTTGTTATTAGATGACTCACTGAGGGGGTCGTCTTTGCTCTTGGTGCCGTTGACTCTCCCCTCTTTCCCGATCCTAAGGAAGAACTTCTGGAAGGAGAAGAGTTTCCTCTGGCGCACGTCTCCCTGGAGGTGCACGTAGCTGCGCACATGCCGCCCCGAGGTGGAGGCGGAGGCGGACGAGGAGTTGGCGACCCTGAGCGCCCGATGCACGGGACATGCGCTTCGGCAGGTGACGCTGGACGCGATGATCACGGAGACGGCGAGAAGATAGACGACACGCACCGACCAGCATGCAGACACACTGTTACTCACTGTCCATCTCCTCATGATACTCCTCATGGAACATGCTGCTCAGTGAATGTGCATGGATGCCTCTCACTCCAGAGAACTCCACTCAAGACCGGTGAAGAAAGCATGAAGTTGTAGAACTAGCGAGTCTGTGAAGCTTCTGATGCTGAGATAAAGCGCTTTATTAATCCCATTTGGGAGTGATTATCACGGCAGCACTTATTCCTCTTGCGTTTCCTGGGAAAGTGCGTCAAGACCCTGTTCGTGGCATCCTGTCTTCTGATGTGATCTCCTACCTCCAGGAGGTTCACAGAAATGCTGCTGCCCTCACCCCTCCCTACTCCTTGTCTGTCATTCGGTCCCTTCCTCTATTCTCACACTCTTGTTTGCTCCTCCTCGTCATGTGTCCCCCCCCCCACCAGAATTCCCTCTTGGTTCGGGGTTTGTCTGATAGGGCTTTTGTGAATGGCTGTTATCTGGAGGTCTTTGATATAGGACTAGTACAAGAGCACAGACGCTTGAGAAGATGAACAAACCTAACCAGAGGCCACTCTTGATTGGTCCCACCTGATGATAAGAAGCTTTTAGTCTGATAAAGTTTCAGAATCATCATGTAATGTCTTTTTTGTTGCGGATCACGTCTCTTTCACCTCGTATAATATCCCGAGGTCTAAGTCAACACTGCTTGGAAAGACAAGACATTGGTTTAGTTTGTTATGCATTACAGTACATGTCGTCGCTATTCAGTGGAGCGTGTTTATAAATTTATTATTTCATTAGAACCACAGGCGTTTATGGTCAAATTGCTGAAAATTCTAAATTGGCACCAAAACAAGAAATTCAAATCACAGAAAGATTCTAAAGTCAGTAAAAACAATGCACAATGTTAATATGAAGAAATTGAAGCACATAGTACTCACAAAATAGGAGTCCAATTCGAGAATGTCAAATTATTTGCCCTTTTTTGAGTAAACTAGAACAAGAACTAAACCCGCCTCCATTCCAACCCTCAAACTTCTACAAAGTATGGTGTATTGATGAACTGAAATGTGTTTCCAGTGACCAATGGCTTGTGTGGTTTGGTTTATCTGCCTTCTCAAACATCCCTATCTTATCTGCATTTCCTGTCTTAAAAGCCTTTTCTGGATTCTTCACTGGAAGTGAGCCTTTCTTATTGCCCCTCTTACGATCACACCACTAATCTGTTTATTTTTTCTTGAAATAAGCAATATCTCAATCATAGTGCCGTCAGCCTTATCCAGTCCGGTCACACATTCCTTCATTTTAACATGCTGCGAGTGTGCGACCTGCTTTGCTTTCTGTGAGGCTTTATTTTTTTGTAACCCATGGATAAAACTCAAATAAAATCAAATGCTGTGGTAGCCAACAATTTGATTTGAAAAACATGGAATAGTCAACCCAATTGAAATGTGGCCTTTCGCATCTCTTTTTTTGGGCCACATGTAATATAAGAAAGATTTAGAGGACTTGTGCAGAAGCTTGAGGTCTATCTTTCTCTGTGATCTGGGCTTTAACGGTTAGTTTTATCTCAATGGATCTATCTCTCCTAAAATCCAGCTAGAAACAGCACAGTTACCCGACTCCCAATGAGAGACTTACATCAAATAACAGCATTCTTACAAAGAACATTGGATAAAAGAACCGTTACAGTTTTTTTAATTTTACAAAATGGCATTGCTATCCATTTATGTATTTATTTGAGATTTAATTTAATGTAAAAACAACACACACAAATAATTAAGACTAATCACATCCAAAATAAATGTTTTTGCTTCCATAATACATTTGTATGTACTGTGTATATTTATTATGTATATATAATTAGACACACATACAGTTTATATCTTGAAATTATTTACGTGTATACATTTATTATTATATATGTTATATATAAATATATTTACTATACTGTATAATAATAAAATATCTTAACTTAAATATATACATTCATGTGTTTGTATTTATATATAGAGCCCACATAATTAATATACACAGTACACATTTATTATGTAAAGAAAACCTTATTTTAGATGTGATTACTTGCAATTAATCGTTTAACATCACTAATATGTATACATATATATAATTATTTTTACTATTTTTTTTTTTTTTTGAATGATTAACTAACCATCTGAACACTGGATACATTTACTTTATAACTTTGAGTGACATTTGTTAAGTTGTTTTTGCCATCTTTCAGTTGAAACTGAATTCAGAGATATGGTATATTAAGATATATCTACAATATCTTTCAATACATCTTCTGATGTTCATTCATGTTATTTGTTGCTACAACTTGATAGAAACTAGGAAAATATAGCAGCCACTAAAACTGTGGTGGCCACAGCAGTCGGTCACATTACATTTAAAAATGGCTTTTAATGTTAGAATTTTGTGATAAATTGTACAGAATTTGAAAGCTGAGACTTTGTTTTTAATCAGAAGTCACTCGTGATATGGCGGTAAAACTGAGGTGGCTACAGTGATCTGTCATATCTCGTTTAACAGCATCAAAACATTTATTGTTTGAATTTTGTGATTAAAATGAACAGAAATTTCTGTCAAATGTATTTAATCAAAAGTAACAAAGCACACAGCTCTTTGCAATTATTGGATGGAAGGCGCATTACAAATGAAAAAAACACGGACCTGGCAACCCTGGTTTCAACTACATGTAATTCATAGGTTCAAACAGATTCTGCCTTAATTGGAAAGCCCTAAATTTTAACAAAAGATACATTTCTTCACACAAGTTGCTTTTTTAACATATTTGTTTTTTACAAGATACATAATTGACCCTGATTATCTGTTCACAGCCGATAATTGGAGACAATTGCTTTTATCGGGCGATACCGATTATTGGCCGATACACCTGTGGATCCCTCAAAAAACACAGGGTCATAATACTTAAGAGTTTGTGGTTTGTTCAAATCAGAAACCTGAGTATTTGTGATTAGTGATGCTTTATATTTACATTCAGAGTATTTAAAGGCAACTCGGAAATCTGTTTCAATGAATGTTATTTGTTTTTCGTCCATTCTGGCCGTGAGCAGTTTTGCTAGTCACTAAAAGTAAATATTTGATGAGGCAAGTGTCCATTGTAGGTGTCGGGGTGTCCGCTTGCAGCAATGGTTTCTTGTTTTCCAGCCTCTGGACATGCTTGTCATGAATTCATTGATCAGGTGACCTGACCTTACATCATATGTAAATCAATGAATATAATATAAGCTCACCATAACCCATGCTATTTCCCGTAAGCTGTTTTATTTAACATTTGAACTTGTTCACCTCACAAGGTGCTGTGTGCCCATGATACCGCAGTGTGTGTCGCCGGTCGGCCCGAGGTGTAAAGCTAGACAAGTTGTTCCAGTTAAGTAATATTATGAAGTGATCTGCTTTTAGTTTAATCAGGACCATTGAATCTGCTCTGACTGGATGTCTGAATTATTTAGTGGGACACAGGAAAGGGAAGTCGCCACGCTGCCATTTAAGAATCACACTGCGTATGTGACCCTCCTTTGCTGGATGCACATTACGGCAATGTGTGATTATATAACTGCACTAAAATCTAGGTAGTGTAATACGCTTTGTCAGGAAACACACAAAATCTTGAGCGCTAACATGGATTGACACTGCTGACAAATGTGGTCGGCCTGTGATCTAGCTGACAGCGTTACGGTGCCAAGTGGGTTTCAAGTTATAAGGGATAGAAAAACCGGCCAAATCTGGCCTAATTTAACCCGACCTCTGTAATGGAGCCTGAATCGGCACGGTTTGGATTGCAGAGTCACCTCTTCCCATTTTACGGTGACCTGAAAAAGTGTTGCTAGTGAAGAAAAAACAATGGGTGAGTGGCAGGCTACATTTAGTAGTGCACTAAGCTTTAAAGTCTCCAAAAACTTATCCTGATCTTAACAATCAGTTAACAGTAGCCTACCTAAAAATGCATGCAAAGATGTGAAGCCACATTAAAATCAATTAAATGTAATTTTATTTAAACATATCAGCATATTAGAAAGATTTTGGAAGAATCATGTGACACTGAAGCAATTTTGCCAATTCAGCTTTGCACCACAGGAATAAAGTATATTTAAAATATGGGAAAAAAATTATTTAGGATGCTCTTTCACATCTCAAATCATGCTGGAGAACATGATCAACCGGTTTGTGCTGCTTTATGAAGCCACATCTGACTGAGAAAAATCAAATAACAAGACATTATGAAGTTCGTACTCAGTTTTGAGTATTTAAATACCTGTCCAGTTGCATCAGCATGCAAAGACTGAATCTAGTAGTTTAAATCCAGTAGCAAATATCAAGCTAAGAATGTAATGTTCTAATAAGCAAAATCGGAAAGGAAGGAAAAGGAAAGGACGTGACATGTGGCCAGGTATGGTTTCCCATACTAGGAATTTGTGCTCTGCATTTAACCCATCCAAG
>JAUCMT010000105.1:116381-133823 GCA_032357475.1 Enteromius thamalakanensis
ATATTACAAACTTTCCATTAAGACCCTAAAGAATCATATTAGCTTGTGGAAAATTGGCTTTGTATGACTCCTTTAAAAATATTTCAAGGGTCAAATCAGGCACATGCACTCTTAACAGTCTTTTTAAAGTGTGTGTCCATATGTCTTGGACTCTGGTTGTTTCAACCCATGAGATTACATTTGGCAAACGAAAATTCTCTGAAACGTGACTTTTTCTCTTATCACTTTGTTTTCTTGGAGATGCAGTGAAATCCTAGCTTTATGGGAATCAGAATGACCCTCATGATGCACTTCATGCACTCGTTCACCGCCCTGCTGAATGAATCAGTCCCACAGGCCAAAAACAGGTGTGTGCGTGTGTTCAGAACAAACTAAATAAACCGTGACCAGAAAAAACATTCCAAATGTTTCAAAACTGGGATACGTTACACAAAACAGATACTAGGATTTGTGGAAAGGCAGAGGAATACACCATGAATTCTCCAGGGGGGCGCAGACACAGTCATAATATTGACTCAGCCGAGAGTCGATCATCCACAGAGTCTAAACAATACTAACCACTGCAACATGCGTGTCTGTGATACACAGCTATAGCACGAGGCTCTAAAAGCACTCATGCATATGTCCTCAAATGAGCAAAAAAAAAATTCAAATGAGATCTCTTTAGTGCTTTGATTGCTTCCCCTACAAAAAAACAAAAGCACTTTAGGAGTATAAAGGCGGAATTTTCTTGAAAAACATACTTCTGTTATTTAACTTTATCTTTTATTATAAATTCTTTAATCTGTACTCAAATTTGCCAAGATACCAAAGTCTGTCATCACAAATCAGAGATCAGAATATGAATTTGTCATTTAATACTTCCAAAACCAAATTGCTATATTCTCTCAAATTGCTATATAGTTTCTCATTGTGTCTATTTTTGTTTCTCAAAATATCAGAGAAATCTTTAAAAAATTATTTATCTTGAAAGAGCAGCAGTTTAGTTCTTCGAGTCCGAGTGACAATAATTATTTTAAATCATGAAAAGTTACCATAGCAGCACCATGATTTATTGCATTTATAATAACACTATAAGTAAATATTTATATATATATATGAGATGTCCCATTTTAGTATCCTCATTAAATTAAAAAGTTTTTTTAATGCATGTTTTTATTCATATATAATATATATATATATATATATAAAAATAACATTTATTAAATGCACTTGAATGTTTTAAATAATGCTTGTGAAAAAAAAAATCAAAATGGATGATAATATGGAAAACATACTTATTCTAACCTATACTTATTCAAATATATAACAGAAAAAGTGATCATACTAAATCACACATTACAATTGAGATGTTTAAGTCATCTCTGTCTTTTGTGGACCCGTCCTCTCAGTCTTTCTCCTTCTCTGTTGCTCACAGCAGAAACGTGAGCTTTGGTGTCAGGGGGCATTATAAAAACAAAAGCTGAACTGCTAAATACAGAAGCCATGTGTGTGTTGCTAGACTTCCAGAGTTCCTGCAGGTTTTGGTAGGACTTCAAACAGGATATATAGGACTTCCATCTCACGTAAAGGACTTCAAAATACAGTACAGCACTTTAAAAAGTAGCCGTACAGCCTCTGGAGTGCAGGAAGAATGCAGAGAGGGGAACAGAGTTCAGTGCTAATGAGTTTTTCACAAGGACCGTAAACCAAACAGTAAACAATCTTAAAGTTCACTTTATTACGCAATGAAATGCACCACATCACCGCTTTCTCAGATGGTTTGTGTGTATAGATGACCATAATAAACACACAGGGGTGGATTCAGTGAATTTGGGGCCTCAGGCAAATGTATTTTTATGTACATATTATAATGGGATTCTTTCATTTATACATTTATTCATTTAGCAGACACTTTTATTCATTCATGTTGGAGAGAACTGAATAGTAATTGATTGAAACAAGCATACATATAACAAACATATTACTTATTATATTTACTGACACAAACCTACACATACTGTATTCTCAGTAAGATTTATCTTACTGTTTCTGTTGTCATAAAACAGGATGAATATGAAATAGTGACTGAACAGTGATCTAATCATCGTCTGATAATTTTCAACAGGCTACACATAAGATAATGACAAGAGCTGTGATTGCATGTGAAATTAGGCATTTTCAAATTTCAAATTCAAATTAGTGCATTTTCGTTTTTAAAAATTTTAATGATCCTTGCAGTTAGCTTCAAATAAATGATATTTTCCTTTGCTACAAGCTGGTTACACACGAAGCAAGGTCAACTCGGACACGCAGACGGTCGTAGTAGTAAACATCATAATCGTTCGTGTGTCTGTGCTTAATGCGCATCTCGTCAAAGGCATTTTGGGCAGTCGCCTACCTTTGCCTAATGGGTACGTCCACCCCTGTAAACACAATGGCTCTGTACTGCTGTCAAGACTGTTTAAAAATTTGCAGACGGTAAGAATTTTTTGTTAATGAAATCAATACTATTCCCCTAAACGTATTAAACCTTTCAAAAGAGATAGTGAAGCCATAAAATTTTACAAAATGTTTGAATAAATGCTATTTTTTAACCTTAGTATCCTGAAAATGTACGAGTCTGCATAAAAATATTAGTATTTTGAAATGAATAATAATGTTTTTTTTTAGCAGCAAATCAGCATGTTAGAATGATTTCTGAAGGATCACGTGACACTGAAGACTGCAGTAATGATGCTGAATTTAGCTTTGCATCACAGGAATAAATTACATTTTATTCAAAATATATGCAGCCTCGGTGAGCATATACTTTAAAAACATTCTAAAAAAATCTTGCTCACCCCGTAAAAATAGAAAAGATTGGAAAAGCATTTATCTCAGTCAACGTTGTTGCAAAATAGTAATGATCACTATAAAGTCAGGCATATGATGAAAGTTTTTATTTTTGGGTAAACTATTAATTTAAAAGTACAGGAAATGTCCCACAAGCTCTGCAAAGTGAAACACTTTGGCCACTGCTCCATTACTAAATGCATAAGCACATAGTTATTTTTCATTTGTGCATGTTGGCGGTCCATAGATGCTTGAGGCTAATCAGTTGCACCTCATTACATTTTCCTTTGGTCTGACAAATGGCAAAGAACACTGACTTTGTCTAAAAGCAAAAGCACCTGGCATCGTCTCGACATCCTGCACAACAATATTACAGAAGACTAATTGTCTGTTATTTTCTGCTTCTCCTATACATTAAACACCTGAGTCTCTGAGGAGCGAATGCATCAAAGTTAATGGAATGTGAGTGTAATAACCCCAGAGACTGAAAGCAAATGTTTGGAGGGACAGATAGCACGAGAACAGAATGAAACGCTGTTGATTGACATAAACACGACCCTACAGGAGGAGCATGCATGCTCAGGCAATGGCTGACACACAGAAGGAGCATTTAGTGCAGGTACTGCATGCATACTTTTGCAAATTATGCATGCGCCTAATAAATCAAAGCTCATTTTAAAGTCCAATACTATTTCCTGCGCTTTTTCCAACAACCGATTCATTCCGCCTCTACTCTTTTCCCCCCATTTCAACTTTTTGTTCAATTGCCAAGTTAGAATGAGTCATGTTATGTGCTGACACACTGACCTGGTTACAGATCTTCTCAAGTTCCTCGCTTTTTATGAGCATCGACTCTGAATAACAGGCTACTATTGGATCTTGTAACACAGCTCTCTATTCTTATTGGTCAATGGCTTTCTCCAGTTAAATACTGTTGTATAATAATGTTAAAATGAATGATTAAATGTTTCTTTGTTTCTGGATTATAAAACTCACATCAATATTCCATGTTCATTTATCTGTTTATCTGGTAGGCAGCCATGTAATAAGTGGGATAATTTAATGTCTTACAGTCACTATTGGGAAAATATACTCCTTTGAATGAAACAAAATGTTAATAATAGATGAAAAGCTAAAGCTTAAAAATGTAAATGTAACATATTCTTTTTTGTTGAAGTTGAAGTACTAAAATAACTAACATTAAAATAAAATTAAACCAATACATACAAATATTTTAAAATAATAATTATATTATTTAATATAATATACTGTATAATCATAGTAATTTATATTTTAAAAGCACATAAAATGAAAATGAAGACTAAAAATATAATAATAAAAGCCAGTTCTATATATTAACTAATATAATAATATTTATAGTGATTATATATATTAACATATATATTAATATTAATATATAATAAATTAATATATAAAATATGTTGGGGGTTTTTACACTTGTGTAGGTGTTGTTTGTCTGGTTTTGTGATCGTGTTCTTTTTGTATGTCTGAAAATCGAAAAATTACCTCAATAAACAATAAAAAAATAAAAATAAAACTTTAATGACATAATTCAATGTTGTCGATATTAACCAATATATGGTATTGGATAAAAAAAGGTTTTCAGAGAACATTTTTTCTTTAATGTGCTCCGTTGAATCATTCAGATTCAGAATTAATTCAGGAAAGCATTAAGAAAGTATATAAGGTCACTTTTGATGTAGTGCCAATATTGTCATTGGCTGAATAGTTTACACCAAAATTAAAATGTACTCACCCTCAGGGGTCTTAGAGGTAAACAGTTTGTTCAGAATTAGAACAGATTTGTTGAAATTTAGCATTAACTTGCTCAGCAATGGATCCTCAATGGGTGCCGTCAGAATGAGAGTCCAAACAGCGGATAAAAACCTCACAAGAATCCACACCACTCCAGTAATAGACTAATATTTTGTGATGTGCTGAGAGTTTGTAAAAATACTGAATGTGTTCAGATGAAGAAACAAACTCATCTAAGACTCCTGACTGACCTGAGGGTGAGCATGTTTATTTTTGGATGACTAATGCAAGTACAATAGGTGAATTCACACCATTAAATCAGATATTTCTCACCAGTCCCTCACAGGTGCTGATGGCGGCGGTTCCCTGCACGTTACCATCCGTTACTGTGCCAATAAGGTGACAGGCGCCGATCTCAAATGTTTGTGACTGCTTTTCTGTTAAACTCCCGTTCTGTTTCTCCAACACATATTCATTGGAAAGCAGATTGTCATTGGTAGTTAGACTGAGCGTGAACTCCTGACCTTTGTAGTTGAGTCTGTAATACACTCGCCTCTCTGCTGAATTCAGCTCCCTCTTATGTCGCCTGTCAGAGAAGTGATGTGATAAAGAGTATGAGATGAACTTCCCATTTCCGTCCACTTTTTCAGGACGATCCACATAAAACTCAGAGTGCTGCTTGATGAAGAGCTCTAGAAATGAAAATAAGACAATTCTCCTTTGAAAACACAATCTTATGGAGTGAATGTCACTAAACTATTAAATATTGTCATATTTCACATACATATGTTTGTGTGTGTGTGTGTGTGTGTGTGTATGCATTCATATATTTTACTTTATTTGAGATGGAAAATGCATTTAAATTTTTATTTTTAAAAATGAAGAGGCTAATTGTGATGATTCAGACTTTTTTTGTATTTTCAAATGTTCCTGTGATAGCAAAATATAACCCTGGTGTTCATTCATGAGATTTATCAAGACATTTTAACCATTCAGGGAGACGTTACATCTAAACCAACATGAATCATTGCCCTTTGATCCCTAAACATAATTATATATTATGGTCCTCTTCATGTCAGACAATATAAAACAGTCAAAATCACTGCTGAATGGATTGATGCACCAAACAGCCCTTTCTTACAATGCACAGCTGTTCAAGTCTCCCAAAATGCATGGTATACAGGACTGAGTGTGATTGCATTGAAATAAAAACGGCACGTCAAGGCTTTGCCTTTTTTAACCATTCATGCATTAAAGGGTTAAAAGTGCTTTTATAGAATGAGATTGCATTAAGTTCAGAACTCCATATACAGAAAAATGGACTTTACTGTAGCTGACCGCTCAGCTGAGTGAAACGCTTGGAATTTCAAAGGGATTAACCAGCTCCTACAACCTAAATGTTGTAAATATGAACACATTGTATGATTCTTATGCACGGAAACACAAACCTTGTTCTGTGTCTGGAAAGAGGTAGTCCGGTTCAGAGCTCTTGACGTGGCTCGCAGCCAGAAAGAAAATACAATTGAACCGCAAAATCGCAACGCTGACCCGACTTGGCATGTTTCTGCAACGCCAAATTAACGGAGTAAATAAACGCTCTGCTGCATTGACGCCGAAGAACTGGTTAAAATCAGTCCTTAGGGGAGTTTCTGGTGAAAGCAGGAGACATCTGGGGTCAGAGAGACGGAGAAAGAAAGTGAGCGGAGAATGAAGGAATATGATGTGGAGTGGGAGGAGAGAGGAGATCAACACCAGAGTCGAGAAAGCTGCTGGACTCGAGGGATGCATTACACGCATAAATGCCACTTTGTACAAACACGGTACAAAATGGCGCGAAAGTCTTTTTTAAATTAGTTTTCAAAAATAGACCGTAAAAGCTGTATATCCTTTAGAAAGTGTTGATGCAACGCAGATTTTGGGACTTCTCATAAGTTAAGGGATAATGTGCATACATTATGGAGTTTATTTCGCGATAATGACCTGCTGACTAAATACAGCTCACCAAATAAATACATCCGTCCTTATAAAACGTTAATTTGACAAACTTTTTTAAGTTAATAATTTTTTTTTATTACCTGTAGCCATATTGCATATAAAAAATCGTGGCAATAAGTTAAAACGCCGTTTGTTTTCCCACTCTAAATCTCGATCCAAATCAAATGGTAACTGTTTCGAAATCCCAGTGGTTGTAATATGTAATACCATATGTAATGGTTTTAGATAGTTTGCATTTAATATATTATTTTCAATAATAAAATATTTGTAATTGGTTTGTTAAAGAGGGTTAAGCATTTTTGGCCATGACACCACTCTGACCCGCAGGCGTCACCAGAGTGTGACGTGTCGAGAAAAAGCTTCGAAAAAGTTCATATAACGTTACGTTAATTCAAAGTTTTTGCAGCATTGCTGTTACTTTTTCCACATCACCAGTAACACCTTTATTTTTAGTTTGAATTTCGTTTATCTTTGTAATAAAATTCCGTTCTATGCAGGAGCCACGCGAAGGTTCGAAAGGTTACTTAAATTAATAAAGGAAATATAACAGTGTGCAAATCTTTTTTTCCAATTTTTAATGAAATCCTTTCATCTTGCACCTGGCCAAGATATCTTTGGATGTGTGTATATGGCTGCTTTGCCTTTATTTTACATGAAATAGAAGAGCTCCTATCCACTGTTTTTCAATTACCCGGATGAGAAAATACACCAGGATGTATCCGAAAATATACTCCAAAATAGTGCACTATTTGAGGGGACAGCCATTTAAAGTGTTGTCCCAAACCACAGTGCACTCATTCCCACAATGCACCACAAAAACAAGTGTACAACAGATGTACACTCAAAGGTTAGAGAATCCCCATAATGCAGTGTGCCAGAAGATGGCGTTTGCAGCTAAATCATCCATCAATTCACTTTACAAAGCACTTGTTCGTGATACAGCAATACAATACAGATACAAATTCATTGAACATTGATTATTAATTAGTTTATCTATGGTTTATACATATATATAATTTCCATGACAGTATTCAAGACAGTATTACAAGGTAATTAATCTTTTTACTGGAGCTCCCTGTTTCAATGATTATGGAGCAGCAAGCAATTTTCATTCACTCCTTCAAGTATGGTGACCATACTAGCCATTTTCCCAGGATGCGTCCTGGCTATTATTTCTATATTGCTTTGATTGAAAGTACCTCCTGAGCAACTTATCACAAATAAAGACACGAGGCCTGTTTCATAAAACAAGGTTACCAAATCCAGTTAGTCTGACTTATTGCCAGTTATTTTGGTTTAAAATAAGTCAGACTATCTGCCATAAGCCTGGCTTATTTAGTAAACTTGTTTTATGAAACAGGCCCACGATGTCCTACACCGATCGCACAGGCAAACAAAGCCAAAACCTAGATATTTTAGGCAATATAGAAATCCTGGCCAGGATTTGGAAAATGGCACGTATGGTCACCCTACTTTGACAGTAAAAGGAAATATCCGATCACTGGATGGCGCTATTGACCAATTAATCTGTTTAACTTTATATAGGCTACCATTGACATTGCTAGATTATTTCTCAAATTCTTAACTGGGGAGAGAGCAGGGAGGGATTCTTTGATTTAAAAAAAAATCATACTATCATACAATTTTTGCATACTAGCCAACCAAGTAGACAGAAGTGTGTCATGCTAAGCGTCAAGCCAAGCTGGTTTAACCAAGTCTAATTCTTGGATAATTAACACACATGCAGATTTATTTTATTTTGTAGGCTTGGTAAGCGTAGGATTGAAAACATCATTTAAGCAGAAATTGAATTCCTGCCGATTTAAAACCTAAAGTTTGGTTACTTGAGACAGATCAAATGTCTGTGCATTAGCGCAGTGCACAACTTCTCCTCACGGTGGCGCAGTTTTATATTGTTACTGAACTTTGTTCTACATTTTACAGGTCTAGGATGTCTTCCAGCATTGCTATTTCACAATCACTCTGCGTAAAGGCTGTAGAAGTTCCTTAAACGGACTTTTAAACACCTTAAGTTGCAGTCTCTATCATGTTAAGGGTCAGAGGAGTATGACAGCGAGGAGCACTCTCTGCTTTCTGTCCTCTAGAGCTGCTGGCATTTCATGAAACCAGGTGAGTTCCTGCTTGCTTCACTGAGAAAACAAAAGTTAGCTTTTATTGGACTGGTTTGTTTGTGTCATATATTGCTTCAAGGCTTGAACTCCGACTGATAGAAGGTAAAATACAGGTTAATAGTTTATGGTGTGCAACACATTATCAAAAATTTTATTATTATTGTAAGTGTCTTATAATGAATAACTATTGCTCTTTAAAGGTGATTGAATGCATTTAATATCCCCCCAGTCTTGTAGTGTATTTAGTGGAAGAGGTCTGGTCCGTGTGGTTATGGAGGGGTTTTGGGCTTTGTTTTTCCCTGTGCTGAGGGTCTGGTTTACCTGTTTGGTGGTCCTGATCATGCTGCCTGCTATGTTTGGGATCTCGCTTGGCATCACTGAGACCTACATGAAGATCCTTATCAAATCCTTAGAGGTAGGTGGGACGGTTAAAAAATTGTTTATTAAAGTAAAGCTAAAAACAAAGACTAATAATATTATAAGAAAATCTTTAAAAAGAGAGAAAAATCATTTTAATATAACATTAAATTTCAAGTAACTAAAACTGAAAAAATTTAACTATTTTATTAGTGCTGTCAAATAATCGTAATTAATTGCTTTGTTTATGCATTTTATGTGAGTGTACTGTGCATATTTATTATGTATACATAAATGCACAAACATGCATTTATATATTTAAAAAAAAAAAAAAGTTATTTTTATATTTTAAATATATTTATATATAACATAAATTATACACATGTGAATATTTTTTAAGTATGTGCTGTATGTGTTTGTATTTATAAATACTTAATTTGTTATATACTTATTTAAATATACACAATACACACATATATTATATAAGCAATAATCACAATGAATTCTTTGAGAAACTACGTATTTAGAAGTATTTTTAATAAACAAAAAAAAATGGCAAAAGTGCAACAAAATTACTAAAAGTTAAACAAAATATAGAAAAAATATAAATATATAAATAATAATGTTTAAATATTTATCGGCATACAAATAAAGGATATATAACCACCATGACTGTTTTATTTTTATCAAAATGCTGTAACTTCCTCCACAAATGAGACAACTGTCCTTTTTGTCACTGATGTCACTTAAGCTGTGCGGATGTGCTATAGAATAATATTAATCAATAGTCACATAGCTGTTACACATTTGTCTAGCTCCATTTTCCAGTTGACTTATGATCAAGTCATGCCCTACATGTGTTTCATTACAGAAGTAAAATGGGTTACAAAGCCATTCAACTCACTTTGAATTATCTTCCCAGCATTATTAGTCACACTGTAGCTGCAGATAGTTTACCTGTTGTAAAACATCTGTCAAAGCATAAATACTTCATGTAGTCTCTCAGTTGATATGAGATCATAAAACTTCACATGTGTCAATTACACACGATTTAGACATTATGTTTTAAAAGGGCTTAAAAAGTACAACATGACACTCCAGAACACTACTTGAGCTGCTGAGTCTCCCAGGATACTAGGCTGTTGCACACTGTCACCAAGGGGAAATGAAACAGTTTTGTTGGCCAATGAACACTGTGGCATAATCAGATGGTATATATTTCTCAAACTGGTAAGTGTCCTTTGGTCTTAAATGTGATAAGCTTTGCCTGGTGTTTTTGCAGTGGGCAACACACAGAATCCAGAGGGCAAGCAGAGCAGAGGAGATACTGAAACATTCTGCATCGAATGGTGAGTTTATACAGCCACAGTCACAAGCACATCTGGATCCAGGTGCTTTATAACCAAATAAAATAAAACAGGATTTATAGCCCCTCACTAAATGAGAGTAAAGTGTGTCACTTTTTTCATCCACATATCCCAAACACGTCTCTTATGCTCACGAACGCAGCATTGATTTGATTAAAAATACAGTAGAAACCATATAATTGTGAAATATTATTGTAATATAAAAAAGTTTCCTATTATAATATATTTTATTTTATTACTCCAGTCAAATCATTCTGGAACAAAAGAAATCTTTTGTTACTTTAAATATCTTGCCGTTACTATTCACCCTTGCTAAATAAAGTATAGTTTATGTTTTTTTAAATGGTAGGATATACCCTTTTTTGTTTTTATGCGGCTCTGTCAGTCAATCTTCATTAAAGTGGTACATATTCCTTAATATTAACTCATTTGAAGTCAAAACTTTGTGTGAGGAACTGAATTTTCAATCATTATTGGCAATGTCAAACATTGAGCGACAGGTCAAAGGATCATTTTTTAAGATATATGCAAAGGAGAGTTTAGAAGAAGAGGAATATTATAAGTGAATAATGGCTTAAACCATAGTCTGTTCTTCACTTTATAAGGATTACTCAGAATTCAATGGAAAAAAGATTTGCTGTCTTTTCTGTTTTGTTCCTCAAGTAAACAGCTCTTTTAGTTTTGCTGTAGAATGGCCTGTGATCTGACAAGAGACTTGCAGTGCTCTGAGATCTCTCGGCTTATCTGTCTACTCAAGTACTCACACGTTACACAATGACTACAGTTTCCCTCGCTCTCTCACACACTCATAGTGGACTTTAGCTCGTCTTTATCAGTCACACCTGGCATTAGATTTATAAATGCTCTTTATCAATACCTCACTGATCTTCACTGATTAATCATCATCTCAATTGATGAAAGCGTTACTGATTATTCCCAGTTATCAAGTGTGTCTGGTTTAAATTTGTTTCTTAAGATGGCACATTAATCACTGAGCTTGCATCATATTAAAGCAACAGCTCACCCAAACTTTAAAAGTCTGTCATTATTTACTAATTTTTACATTATTATTATTTTTTTCCTATATACAGAAATGAAAGTGACTGGGCATAGAGACTTTAAGCTCAAAATACACTGCATTAGTGATACTTTAATGGAGCAGGGACACATTAAATTGCTCAAAAGTGACAATAAAGACATAGTTGCAAACAATTATTGTTTTGAATAAATGTTGTTCTTTTGAACTTTCTATACATGAGTGATTTCTGAGGGATCATGTGACCCTGAAAACTGAAGTAATGATGCTAAACATTTAGCAGGAATAAAACACATTTGAAAATCTATTCAAATAGAAAACAGTTATTTTAAACTGTAATAACATTTCGCAATATTACAGAATTTCTTGTATTTTTAAAAGCAAATAAATGCAGCTTTGGTGAGCATAAGAGACCTTGGGAACATTTTCAAATAGGGAATACTAATTCACTATTAACTACAACTTTTTCCTCAAATAATTAATTCGCTGCTTGTTTGTAGTTAGTAAGATAGTTAAATTTAGGTATTGGTTAGGGATGTAGAATAAGGTCAAGCTGAATACAGCATCAATATGTGCCTACTAATAAATGGCTAACATTCTAGTAATATGCATGCTACATAAGAGACCCTAAAATAAAGTAATCCCGAGACTTTCATTATAGCTAATAATTTGGTCTGTGTGACTCAGGTTTAATTCAGAGGGATAATTCATCTTTGGAGCAGGAGATCGAGGAGTTGCGTCGGAACAGGCCGAAGTCGGCCGAGCGTGGAGACTTCACTCTGAGCGATGTCCTGTACTTCACCAGGAAAGGCATCGAGAGCATTGTGGAAGACGATGTCACGCAGAGATTCACCTCAGAGGAGCTGGTGTCCTGGAACCTCCTCACCCGAACCAACAACAACTTCCAGTACATCTCTCTTAGGCTCACTGTACTGTGGGGAGTCGGCGTGGTTGTGAGATACTGCATACTGCTTCCTCTACGGTAGAGTACCATGCATTCTTCATAGCTGATAAACTACTGTTTAAGAGTTTGGGAGTCCGTAATTAATTTTTAGGTTTTTTTCCAGCAAGAATGCATTAAATTGATCATATATATTTCTATTTCAAATAAATGCTGTTCTTTTGAGCCTTTTATTCATCAGAGAATCTTGTATCTTGTATTTTCTGCAAAAATATTCAATACTGCTTTCAACACTAATAGTCATAATAAACGTTACTTCAGCTGCAAATCATCATTTCTGAAGAATCATGTGACACTGAAGAATTGAAAAAATTCAGCTTTGCATCACAGGAATAAATTAGATTTTACGTTATATTCCAATAGAGTACAGCTATTTTAAATTCTAATGATATTTAGCAAAATTACTGTATTTTTGATCAAATAAATGCAGGCTTTGTGAGCAGAAGAGACTTCTTTCTTTGTTCTTTTCTTGGCAGGATATTTTAAGCCATTAATTGCTGTCTGAAAAAAAAGTGTAGTAGTGTTTTTCACTGAAAATCTTGCACCTGTCCTTCTGTCTGTAGGATCACACTCACAGCTATAGGGCTGAGCTGGTTGGTGATTGGCACAACAATGGTTGGTTTCCTCCCTAAATTCAGGTAATACTTTAGGACTGTTATCAGTTTTACAAATGCAAGAATAATTCATAATTGCAGAGCAATTCCAGTTGATCTCTGTTGATAATAAGCTTAAATACCATTGCCATCCTATGCAGCAGTTCAGGTAGTGCTTGTTATTCATCACCATAACTCATTATGCAAGGGATGTACATTATGCTATAAAATATTCTAATGGCAATGTTTTTCTACTTTTAGCCTGAGGCATTTCGGTCACATTTTTATTTTATGTTTAGTACAATAAATTCATTTTTTCAAAACTTTACATTGTCACCAGCATAATAAAGCCAGTTCTATTTTAGAGTGTATATATACAGTATATAAACACATTTTTCACGTGCTTTTTATATTATTATTTTAAAATAATTTTGTTCAGGTATAATTTTGTATGCAATATTTCAATTTTTGTTCTTCAAATTGGTTTGTTGTTCAAAAACGTATTTTTTACAAGCATGATCCCAGCTTGCTATCTCAGTTTTATTCCTGGTAACAATTCAGTGAATTTATTTTTTGCTTGCAGAATACTTTTTTGACAATGCTCATAAACAATGGACATATCATAATAAGATTCAATCAGTTTTTATAGTTGTTCGACAAAGTGTTTATTTCAATCCTCTGTTGTTTCAGAGTGAAGGGTTGGTTGAGTGACCTGGTCCACTTGATGTGCTACAGGATCTGCGCAAGAGGTCTTTCGGCTACGATTCACTATCACAATAAGTGAGTCCAAGGCTCCATTTAACACCAAACGATCCAATCAAGTAACAATAATATGGCTTATACTTGTACGAACACTGTGGCCAAAACCCAGTGAGCTGACTTTCTGCACATGCAGTTGCGTGAGGCCTGAAGCAGTATTCAATCTAAAATGACCTCAGTAGCTTCTCTACTAGCAGAGGCTTGCCAACAAACATCTGCGTTAAGTGTGTGTGTTGTGTCTTAAATATGTCTAATTGTGCAAAACGAATTGTTTTTTCAGACAGAACAGGCCTAAGAAAGGAGGCATCTGTGTAGCTAATCACACTTCTCCAATCGATGTCGTTATTCTGGCTAATGATGGCTGTTATGCAATGGTAAGTGAGACTGAAATAACTCTTCAGTGCAACGTTTTTAATCTAGATGTTTGCACTTTCATACAAAGATTGCACCGAACAACCTTTGTACAGGTTTGCATGCACTTTCATCTTTTCTTTTCGTTGTGTATTGCACTCAGACCTGCATCATTACATTTTGGGGGAATGTGATTTAAATTGCAATCTGTTTTGCACACTAAGCAATCAGATCATTTCAGAAGATTAGGAATGATGTATGTAAATCATGTAGACTACTTCGATGATACTTTTTGTGCTTTTTGGAATTAATGTTACTGTCTCCATTTACCATTGCCGACCTCTCGTTCTTGTGTTTAATGGATGAAAATGTCTAAGAGGTTTGGAGAGACATTTTGACATATTTTGGGCACTTCATATTGCTCCTGCAGGTTAAAAGAATTGTCCAGTATAATTTTTGCATTATTCGTTTATTCATAAATAAAAAAGTGAATGAATAAACATTCAAAAAAATAGTTTTTACAATTATTTTATTCTTTTTTTAAAGTTACTTATTTTGGGATTATTTTAAGAGCTATATTTAAATAAAGTTTTTGGGTTGTTATTTATCATATAAAACAAATATATAAAGGCAATGTCTATTTTCTTTTGCATTTTAAGAGCCATATTTGAACACGTAAAAGTTAAACAAAAATTATTTATCTCAAACTGACTGAGATATATGTATATATATATATATATTAGTAAGGAACAATGATATTTTATGTATCTGTGTATATATTTACACTATCATTCAAATGTTTTATTGATTAATGGATTTTAAAGATGTTTCTACTGCTCATCAAGGCTGCATTTATTAAAAATGAATTATTAAAAAATAAAAATTATTACAATTTATTAAAAATCCAGAAAAAAAAAAATATTGTGAAATATTATTTCAATTTAAAATAACTGTTTTCTGTGTGAATATATTTTAAAATGTAATTTATTCCTGTGATACAAAGCGTCATTACTCCAGTCTTTCAGAAATCATTCTAATGATTTATTACTAGAATTGGAAGCAGTTGTGCAGCCAAAAAATATGTATTTTTTAGAACCTGATAATAAAACATCAGCATATTAGAATGATTTCTGAAAAGATCATGTGACACTGAAGACTGGAGTAATGATGCTTTGTATCACGGGAATAAATTACATTTTAAAATATATTCACACAGAAAACAGTTATTTTAAATTGAAATAATATTTCACAATATTACTTTTTTTTACTGGATTTTTAATCCAATAAATGCAGCCTTGATGAGCAGAAGAAACATCTTTAAAGACCATTACACATCTAACTGTTCTAAAACTTTTGAACGGTATTGTGTGTGTGTGTATATACTTATTCAATTTTTAAATTAAGACACGTTTAAACATCAGTTGATCAGGCGGCACGTGATCATTAGCGTTCTTAGTTTACAGTGTGTGTGTGTGTGGCTCTGTCTCAAGTATAAACCGCTAAACTAGACAGCATGTTTTAGCGGAACTGACATAGACGCGTCTTTGATCCCTGAAGTGCTCCCTCAGTAGGCAGCTGACTAGGATATATCACACAGCCTGCGGGTTTTCTGCGGGGCTCTCCCCACGCCCTACAGTCTCTCAGCAGATGCGGGATAAAGATGGCTTGAGGCGCAGACACAGACCGGGCTGCTGGACACTTCTCACCGCTCTTCAGGGCTCGAGGGAGGAAGAAAGCTACAAGAAGAGGAAGCAGAAGGTGTGTGGCTGATTTATCTGTTTATTCAAAGATTTGTGTGGTTTTAAGAGCTTTAAGTTGTTTTGTGTTTGGAAAACTTTCAGAGCAACAGGTGAGCTGACGTTTCATTGAGATTTTAAATGTGTTCACTTTTTATTAAATAGGTTATGTTTAATACTCAAACGACGGTTGTTTAAAAATGTAATATAAGCTTTTCACCATATCTAAACTTTGTCACACTACGGCTGGATGTCACTTAGTACTCAAGTGAAAATGTCAATACATGCATAAGTCAAACTTGGCTACTATATATAAAATATGTATTTTATAATACATATGCCATTTTATCAGATACTAAATGGTATAATAATCTATTAATTTTTATTTCAAATTTATCAATTCATTTATATGTGTTTGTATTCATAGAATGATTATTCTAGTGCTGTCAAACAATTAGTCATGATTAATCACATCCAAAATCTGTTTTCTGTGTACTTAATATACGTAGGCTATTTATTATGTAAATACAAACACATGTATGTATGTATAGGCTATATTTAAAAATATATATTTTCAAAATGTATACTGTATGGGTGTGTTCTTATATACATTATAAATATAAAGAGTAAACATACATATATTGCATATATTATGTAAACATTTTTTTCATGCCACAACAATTTTTGACAGCAATTTATAAAGTTCAATAATATTATATGCTAAAGGACTCTTTATTGTGATTGCAGAGAAAGTAAAATCATATATATTTATATATACACTACCATTCAAAAGTTTTAGAACAATAAGATATTTAATGGTTTTTAAAGATGTTTCTTCTGCTCATCAAAGCTTGCATTTATTAGATTAAAAATCCAGAATTTTTTTTTTTTTTTAATTTAAAATAACTGTTTTCGGTGTGAATATATATTAAAATGTAATTTATTCCTGTGATACAAAGCATCATTACTCCAGTCTTCACATGATCACGTTTCGCATGATCCTTTCAGAAATCATTCTAGTATGCTGATTTTTTTATTATCAGTGTTGGAAACAGTTGAGCTGCTTATAGTTTTTTTTTTTAGGATTTTTTGATCATGAAAATATTAAAAAGAGAAGCATTTATTTAAAATGGATAATTATGTTCAAAACTACTGTTACAGTAGTTTACTGTTTCACTACTGTTCAGAAGTTTTGGGATCAGTACATTTTTATTCTTTCTTTTTTGAATGAAATACTTTTATTAATCAAGAATCTATTAAATGAACAGATTTACATTTTAGAAATGTTTTATATTTTTATTTGTGTTTATATTTTATATTTTTACTTTTTATTCATCAAAGAATCCTGAGAGAAAAAAAGGGAAAAGAAATCAGTTTCCAAAAAATATATTTGTCTGCACAACTGTTTCCAACATTGATAAATTCTAGTAGGCTAATAAATCAGCATATTAGAATGATTTCTGAAAGGATCATGTGACACTGAAGACTTGAGTAATGATGCTTTGTATCACAGGAATAAATTACATTTTAAAATATATTCACACAGAAAACAGTTATTTTAAATT
>JAUCMT010000105.1:133923-154312 GCA_032357475.1 Enteromius thamalakanensis
TTCTGGATTTTTAATCTAATAAATGCAGCCTTGATGAGCAGAAGAAACATCTTTAAAAACCATTCAATATCTTACTGTTCTAAAACTTTTGAACGGTAGTGTATATATATTTATATATTTATTCAGATATAAAATTCTGATTTTTTTCCCAATAATGATAACATAATAGCTAATATAATGATGTGGGTTTATTTAATTAATTTTGGTAACACCAAAAACATTAGACAAATGCTAGTTTTGATTCTTTGCTTTATTAACACTTAGTCCCAAAGTTAAACATAACTACTCACAATTAAACAAACCCTTTTTTTCTGTGAACAGGTAGGACAGGTTCATGGTGGTTTAATGGGAGTCCTCCAGCGTGCCATGGAGCGATCCTGCCCTCACATCTGGTTTGAGAGAGCAGAGATGAGAGACCGCCACCTAGTGACAAAAAGGTAGAAGAACAATAAAGATCTTCTGGTATTATTAATTAAGCAAAGGAGTACAAAAATACATTAGTACACAATAGTATTTTTAATTACATTTTTCAACAGTATGAATCTGCATATATGCATACATATAGTTCTGTACGAACCATTTTCTTAGACAGCATACCTCCCTGTTGCATGCTGGGTCATGTCTGTCTGAGTCAGCTGCTATGTGCCTCACAGCACAACAGAAACACGTTTATTTAAAAATAACACACACTGTTCTGACATGCATGGAGGACTTAAACAGCATAGGAAATTACACTGCACTGGCACAAATACTTGTACGTCCATAAATTAAGTCATGTTTAATGCATTACATTTTGCAATGTAGGCCACGGTTTAGTGTTATTTCATGCACATACAATATCTGCAATACTGGATCTGTCAGTCTGTACCGGTCACATTTTAGTTTGAGGACCAGTTCTCACTATTAATTAACCAATAACTACTACTTTTGCCTGAGTAAACTCCTAATTTGCTGTTTATTATTAGTTGGTGAAGTAGTAGTTAAATTTAGGTATGGTGTATGACTTACCAAGGGATGCAAGATATGGTTATTACACCAAGACATTAATATGTGATTCAGTTTATAATGTAAGAGAAATGTTATTTTGTTGTTGTTTTGCCTGAATATAATCTGTTTTCAATTTAGAATAAAAAAAGAAAATGAATGAAAATATTAATTCAATTCTATTACAATACCTAAATGAAGTCTTCATTATGATCCACCAAACAAATTAAGAACATTTCTATTATTTTCCATGCTATTCTACCTATAAATTTAAATCTAAAGTTATATATATATACATACATAGTTTCATGTTGTCATTTATTCCATCTCTTCCTCATACTGCCTTGGATTACATGCTGGTCTTGTCATCTTTCTTGTTTTCTCTCCCTTCCCAGGTTGAGAGATCACGCAAATGACAAAACAAAGCTGCCAATACTCATCTTTCCCGAGGGTAAGTGCCTAATAACAATGAGAAACACTGAGATACAGTTTCAGTCATATTTCAGGTTCTGCTCTACAGCATTGTTTCTCCAGCTCAACGGTTGAAGTTTAATACTTGCACCTGGTTGCCCCTGCAGGAACTTGCATCAATAACACATCAGTAATGATGTTTAAAAAGGGAAGTTTTGAAATCGGAGGAACTATATACCCCGTGGCTATAAAGGTAATATATCAGTGCTTGTCTTTTATGCACGTTACCTGCTGTAAGGAGACAGGGTCATTTTTGCTATTTTTGTTGACTTGAGAAATGCATTGTAGTAAGTTACATTGTGAATGATAATAATTATTCTCTGTTGTGCTGCATTTATTTGATCAAGAATGCATTCAAATTCAGTAGTAATATTTTGAAATTTTATTACAATTAATTTTTATATTTTATAATGTCATTTATTACACACTCTCAGAAATAAGGGGTGGAACCTTTTCAAAAGGTATGTGTTTGTACCTATTGTATAGGTACATATTAGTACTTAAATGTACATATTTACAACGGTACCGCCTCAGTGACAGCTTTATTTCTGAGGGTGCATGATCCATTACAATATGCCAATTTTCTGCTCAAATAGGTACGGAATTGTTCATAATCGTTATTCATTGTTGATTATCAACTATCAAAGCTGATGCTAAATATTTTTTACATTTTTACACATTTTTTCTGGATTTGTTGTTTAATAGAAAGATAACTGAATAGCACTTGTTTGATATATTTTGTGGTAACAACATAAGTGTTATATAAGTAAATTATTAAAAAAGAATGGTACTTTGTAGTTTCTATACAAAATATTAATCAGTTTTCAACCTTGATTAAATTAGGAAATGTTTCTTGAGCAGTAAATCAGCATCAGAATGATTTACATTGAGTATATTGGCTGAAAATCCAGCTTTGCGTCAAAGAAATAAATGACATTTTAAAATACATTCAAATAAAAAACAGTTATTTGAATTGTATTAATATTCCACAATATTACTGCTTCCACTATATTTTTAATCAAATAAATACAGCTTTGGTAAGCAGAAGAGAATATTCTTAATCTTAAACAAATAAACAAAAAATCTACAAATATTTCCTGTAGCAGCTGTTTAATTTGAGAATGACTGAAAATAATAATTCTATGTTGCAATGATCTTCACAGTGTCTGTGTTTGCATACTGACCTACTGTGACCCTCATGCAGTGTGTGTGTGTGTGTGTTATATATAGTATGACCCACAGTTTGGAGATGCTTTCTGGAACAGCAGCAAATATAGCATGGTAAACTATCTGTTGCGGATGATGACAAGCTGGGCCATAGTCTGCAATGTCTGGTATCTGCCTCCGATGGCGCAGAAGGTGAGAGCTCAAGCTGTAAAGTGTAAAATAGCTTATAGCACGATGTTGATGTGATTGATGACTCATTTCCTGTGCAAACAGGAAGGAGAGGATGCTGTACAGTTTGCCAACAGAGTGAAATCAACCATTGCACAACAAGGAGGTTTAGTGGACTTGGCCTGGTGCGTAAAGGGTTTCTTCTTAGCTGCCGTGCTACTACAGTGATTGAGTTTAAGTTAAAGGGTTATTACTGTGTGTCTCACAGGGATGGGGGTCTGAAGAGGGCAAAGGTGAAGGATTCCTTTAAGGAGCAACAGCAGAAGAAGTACAGCCACATGGTGGTGGGTGACGACAGCAGTGACTGAACGCAAACATCATTGATCAAAGATCTTCTCTTTCACCAATCACTGGAAATACGTCAGCTTGTTGACAAAAGTACAGGAGGGTCTATTTATACTACTGCTGCTAAAATACATCTTGAAGATATTTATAAATGGGGAATAAATGAAAATAAATATGCATTGCAAATGCTGTAGATCCCAGTTTTATACGGGCTGCCCTGCTTTTCTGTGAAGAGTTGTATTTGACAGGATATTAATTGGGTGTAAAAGCTTTTGCGTTTGAATGATTCCATTTTTTGAGAGTTTTTAATGTAAAATGTATAAAAAGACAAATTATAAATGCATGACTGAGGTAATATTGAGTTCATGCTAATTTATTTCAGAGCAAATAAACTTTTGTGCTTTTTTTAACATTTGTTTCTTGCCAGATATGTCTAATGTTGTGATTGATTAATGATAAAATGTACTTCTTTTTTTAAACTCCGCCATAAAAAAATATACATTTTAAATTATTACTGTATATAGAAATTCAGGGGGGGAAAAAATCTTTTTTTTTTTTACTCCGTGAGTTAAAAAAGGTTGGGAACCACTGATTTACGCTAAGCTATGCTAAAAGTGCTATTGCCAGACCTAGAGATCGGCTAAATACATTTCAAAACGGTAAAACTCAACTTATTACCTCTGGGGGAGTTGGAGAATGAGCCTATTTCTAAAAAAAAGTAAAAACATACTGCAAATAAACAATTTAAAAAAAAATAGTTTATTTTATGCATGTATTCTTGAGCAGCAGCATTGGTTAATGCAGTCGAAAATGTCACATGCAGATTTCAGTTTAAACAATTGTAACAAAATGTCTTAAATAGGAAAATATTCTGAAAAGACATACTGAAAAAAATGTTAAAGAATAAATTAATGCTATGCTCAGGTTATTTGATAAGCTAAAATATGTTCTTTGTGATAACAATCTGCAAAAAGTTTTTAATATCTAAAAGATTACTGGAGAATTTGTGGAAATGCTTTTCTCAAAAGGTGTGAGAAGCCTGTAAAATGTTAGCCACCATATGCTTTAAATACTGCCCATTTGTGTTTTCTCTTGTGATCAGGTCTGTCACATACATACTAGTTCAGTTTCTGAAATGCTTTAGGCAGGCTAGAGAAACTGAAGCTGTGTGGTGTTTACTTCACATTTTATTATCTTCACATCTGTTTTAGAGGTATTGCTGTCTAGCAGTGTTTTACAACACACTAAACCAAACCATTTGCTCATACTTGTCACACTTCTCTGTGTGAACAGTCAAAAATCCAAAAGGCACTATGGGTAAAATTGTTTTTCTGCCTGTGCGCTGTGAAACCAGCGCCACATTTCAGTTTAAAGACTCTGCTTGAATCTACTAGTGCTGTTTTAGGTTTATTGCACCGTTTCACAGAGATTTAGCAATATGCTTATTAGCTTTGCTTTGAATTGGCCACAATAATTTCCATGCCCAATGTTTATTTTCATCATCTGTCATCATCAGTTGTCACATAACATCTTAATAAATAGAGGGGAAAAAACATATCGCAACTAAACAATGTTAAGAAATAAAAATAATACTGTTAAAATCAATATGGCACTCAAATTTGCATTTTCCAATGAGTACAATCCAATGAAATGATTATGACTGGCAAGTGTTTATCAGTGAGGTAAGTCTTAATGATTTTCTGTATAATAAGCAATGTTATAACATAACGCATGTGGAGGATTTTTTGGATTCTTTGCCTTCGTTATCTTCATCATCACTCCTGAGTTTTTTTGGCCCAGGACCTGAACACACAGAAAAACACAGAAACGTAACACACATCTGATCAGTTAAAGGATTTTAAAATTTTTCTTTGACTCAATGATTTGGACGTCTTTACCTTGACTGGAACCACCAACACATCCCTTCACAAGACCACTGACCTGCGCTTGGTCATTATGTGCAGTCTGCATGAAGAGAGCATGCTTTTTAATAGAACTCATACTTGACAGTCTGTTTCTTTCTAATTTTTCCATTCAATTCAAATATTTACCATTTCTTGTCTTTATGTAACCTACCATCAGAGACTTTTCAAGCATCAATCTTTTCTCTTCTGAAAGGGTTCTGTAATACCTGTGAATAGATACTCAAATTACATTATTTATGACAACAACTCAACTTTTAACAGATACCAACAAGTCTGCCGTATGCCATTATAATAAAAACTGTTTCTGTTTAATGTCTTAGAAAAGTAGCACGTAATCTTAACTTGCCGCTTGAGATAAGAGTCTTGATTCCCATCCATCTCTGCACCACGAGAGGAAACAGATAGCTACATATTAACAACACAATGCACTAAAATACTCACAATCTTAAGTTCATTTCAAACAACCTATAGAGCACAAGAAGACCTTGAACTAACATGTGTATTGTTATATATCTATGTCATAGATATAACTTACTTCCATCAAAACAACCTGCTGGTCCTTGTCCTATAGTGCCAGTGCTGGTTTTTGTTGTCGTTTCCATAGCAACGGGGCCCTATATACTGTACCAGACCAGTTTGAATGTCCACAAATAGGTGTGTCATATATAAAGAGGTGGAGGAAAGGATCATCCAGAGCCAGACTTTTGGGTGTGACATTGTTTTCTGTTTTAAAGTGTAGTCAGACACCTGGGGCCTGTTCCATAAAACAAGTTTACCAAATAAACCAGGCTTTTGGCAGATAGTCTGACTTATTTCAAACCAAATTAACTGGCAATAAGTCATACTTACTGAAATAAACCTGGCTTATTTGGTAAACTTGTTTTATGGAACAGGCCCCTGGTCTAGAAACAGACAGATATGTTAAACTTCTTTTATTTCAGCTTGTTGCCAGCAATATATATTAGTTAGTTCTTAGTTTCACAACCTATTTCGTTAATAACTAAAACTGAAATGAGTTTAAGACACGATAGACGTATAAAAACACAATAACTAGCGGATAGATAGGTAGTGTTCATTCACGGTCCTTATAATTTCTTATAGCTATAATTAATGTGATGTTGTGATGTATCATACTTTAATGACATTACAATCAATTTAGATTGTGGAGTAAAAGAGACTGAAATATTTAACAGAATCAGCAGCGCAAAGCTTCCAACCGGAAGCCTTCTAGCACTGAGCGGAAGCGCAGCGGCTCCAGCTGTTATTGTTGACAGACGGAGCTTCGGGGGGAAAATGGCGGTGTCCCGTCGATCCTCACAGCACCAACAAAGCAGCCTGCAGCCGTCTCCGCGGAACGCCGTGATCGCATCCCCCCCACCGGAATCGCCGTCCGCGATTATTCCCGAATCGACGAGTTTATTGAGCCCCTCGGCCACTGGCGCAGCGGAATGCGGCGGAACGACGATGGAGTCCGCAGCGGCCTCCTCCTCCTCCGCCTCTTCCCCAGACCGGCCCGCCCCAGCAACAGCAGCGGCCGCGCTCGGCAGCTCCAGCTGCAGCAGCATTAGCTCCAGCGCGACCGCAGGTAGCCAGAGCCCCGGCTCAGGGGCGGCCAGTCCCGGGGACGGAGTGTGCGGGGCCGGGGGGGCGTTTAGAGAGCTGTTCGAGGCCTGTCGGAACGGAGATGTGTCGCGGGTGAAGAGGCTGGTGGACTCGGTGAATGTGAACGCCAAAGACATGGCCGGGCGAAAATCAACTCCTCTGCATTTCGCTGCAGGTCTGTATTTTTTGTATTTGCGAAGTATATAATCCGTGTTTGCGAGCATCTTGCTTTGTTTCCGACCTTATAAAATATAAAACGTCTCCTTTGTGGATTTTCATTCCACTAGATTTGGAGCTTATTTATACAGGCATTATATTTTTTCAGCGGAGGTATACGAATATGTTATTATACAGTTTGTTGTTTTACACAGAAGTTATGTATTTTAAGTTGGCTGGCATATGGAATATCAGTACATTGTTTCATTTGGCGCAAATCAATACGAGTAAAAGATACTTTTTTCATGCGAAGCCGACACGTAATTGTACAGTATTACATTTCTGTTTTTTAACACAATAATATCTTTCCGAACTGTTAAAATTTCTTAAGTCATAAGTCAAATTTAAAATGAACATCTTGGACCGGAAAAAAATAAAATGTGTTAAATTTAATTAGGGTGTACTTTTAAAGCCTGTAATATAAGTCTGCATTCTTTGAGTCATATAAGCTGACTAAACCGAATTCTATTTAGGTATATCTGAAGATTAAATAAAATTAAATAAAGCCATTTATAAGCTTAAAAACTGAAGCATTTTGTCTCCTGCGAAATTAAATGTCATCATTCCAAATAAACTTATATTCATTAACAGTCCTACAGTGAGTCTCTGCACAATGAGAGATTTTTAGCATTAGTTAACGTAAACATGCAGTCTTCATGATCCCAAAAGGATTGAAAAACTATAGACAGTTAGCTATTAAACTGATTAATAAAAAAATTCAGAATGGAAATATCATGCAAATTGTTCTCTCATTTTTTGGGGTGAACTATTCCTTTAAAACTATGCATTTTTAATGCTTTTATAGCTTCTGTTGTCATCATCTGTCAAAATCGCTTTGGATTAAAGCACCTACTAAATGTAATGTAACAGATAGTTGTGGCATTGAAAAAACATTCACTTTCACCAATGGAGCCTTTTTTTGAATGGATATGAATAAGATTTAAGGATTTGAACAATTTGTCCTATGTAATGTTTGACAGGCTTTGGCAGAAAGGACGTGGTAGAGCATCTCCTGCAGACCGGAGCAAACGTCCATTCCCGTGACGACGGCGGTCTGATCCCGCTCCATAACGCCTGCTCGTTTGGGCATGCGGAGGTGGTCAGCCTGCTTCTGTGTAGCGGTGCGGACCCCAACGCTCGAGACAACTGGAACTACACACCACTGCACGAGGCCGCCATCAAGGGCAAAATAGACGTGTGCATTGGTATGGATTTGTTGGAGAAATGTTATCATCATCTGTTTCTAATCATACTCCAATCAGACCTTTTCTGTGTGTTAAAACATCACATTCTGATATATAGTTCATCCCTAGTGGCAGTGAATCAGGTGTGAATGAGTCACAGTGCACCGCTGCTGAATAGAGAGCTGATGTGGCGTGTTACTGTGTTGTGGTAGTAATGTTGTTGTCCTGCAGTATTTTTCTCCTGCGCCCTGATGTCATAGAGCACTGCTGAATACCCCTGTGCTGAGACAGCACTCTGCATGTGAGAATCTCTGAAGCTTGTGTTAGTAACACGATGAATGGGTTTGTCTCAGTTCGGTGTGTTACTTTGTTTAAAACTATTTCTTCAGAGTTATTTGTTGATTGTGGAGAGCGACCGTTAGGGATGTGCAATATAATCATCAGTCAATATTATTATTTTTGTACTGATTAATCTGATATTGAAACAGATTTTTAATATGTATTTTTATGCAAACCAGGAGCTTGCAAAAACAAGTAATGAAGACCTTTACAAGCTTAAGTTGATACATTGTAGCTCCTGCTATTTAACAGATGTCAATTCACATTAACCACATTTAGTCTAGCGGTGTGGTACCTTCCACATAACAAGAGGTTTTATGCGTTAATAATCATAAGCATGTGGTTTTCATGATCTCATATTAAATGAGAGACACTATGGATTATTCACACTTTAAAAATGTATGTCACAATGCAGGACTATGTAAATTAGCTAACTTATTTAAGACAGTTATTATGTTTAATGAAGAAAGAATTTCAAACTGGTTTAAAGTGTTTTGGAAAATTGTAATTTTTCTGTGTAAAACTATTTCTTTAGAGTTATTTGGCAAATGTGCACTTCATTGGAGAAAGTAGCAATATAAGTCATTATTGTCATTTTTGAGACTAAATAGTTTGGTAATATGCTGATGCTGGAAACATAAAAAACTAACACTAACTATGTATATAATAACATTGATTAATTGGCTTAAACATGAACTAACAATGACAACACTTCTGCAGCATTTGTTAACCTTAGTTAATTTAATCCAGTATTTTTTTTATTAATTATAATGAAAATTTAAGCTTTATGACAGTCTTTGAAAAAAATTTAATTGTTGTTCATAAATGTAATATAATACAAGTCACTTTGAATGAAAATGTTTACTAAATGTATTTTAATAGCAGATTGTGCTAAAACCTCAGAGCCCGACCGATAAAGGATTGTAAAGGCCGATACCGATACAAATATTTGTTGGTTTTACAATCCGATATTTCATTACCAGTTTTAAAAGACTTGGTAAGCTTCATAAATATAACTTTGAATAGGACTGGAGACAAATTCTGTTAGTTTTTAAAAAAAATCTTAACTTATCGGCCATTATAAATTAAAATATGTAAAAAAAAAATAATAATTATCAGCCATTATAAATGCTGATACCGATGGAAAAACCTAATATCGGCCGATAAATCGGTCGGGCTCTCCAAGTAAGAACATAGGTGGGAAAACATTGTTAATAATTATACTCTTTAACCACAGCATTATCAGTTGTTAGTATCCGTATCGGTGACTGTATCGCTTGCTTCTGTTTCTTACAGTGTTGCTCCAGCACGGTGCTGATCCGAACATCAGAAACACTGATGGCAAATCAGCCCTGGACCTGGCAGACCCTTCTGCTAAGACCGTCCTCACCGGTGAGACACGCACACATATCTGCTTTGCATTCATGAACAACACACACAAGTTGATGAGCAGACATGCGAAGGCACACTGAGTGTGTTCTTGTAGTATTCATTATTCCAGTAGAGCCAGATCATGCTTCGCGAGTGCTGTTTACAAAATGCCCTGCAGTCCTCTCTGAAAAAATGTACCTATAGCCATTTACAGCCACATTTCCATAGTACATTAATTAGTCGGACAGCTGCATGTTCAAATGTTTGCACGTAAAGTTGGATTAAAATGCCCACTAACCAAATTCAATGTAGTGAGGTTAATGCAACAGCCTTCTTTCTGCATACCATTTCACATACTATTTAAAAGTGGTATGTACTGCATGGTAAGCAGAATGTTAGTATTCCAGTCTGAACACCACTGTAGCACTAAAAATATCCACACACACACATTAATGAGTCTTGCAAATCGAGTCTGTCTGACACCTGCTATCTGTTTTTATTTGTCAGGTGAATATAAGAAGGATGAACTGTTGGAGGCAGCGAGGTGAGCTTTTGGCGTACTTTGATTTTTCATCAATGTAATGCTAAAATAAAGAGGGTTTGAGTAACCTGACGTTACTGTGTATTAATGTTTAGAAAGCTCTGACATCGGAATAAAAAAAATATATATATATATTTTATACTGTTACACTTTAATATTTTAAGATGAGCACTGAACCAATTTAGGTTTAATCGATTATCCATACATCAGTTTTGGAAAAATCATGTTTAAATGTGGGGAATGTTTATTGAATTGCATTGTTTTGCCTCATAATACAATAAAGAGCTTGGAGCATAAATCTAAAAATGTTTATATCATCTTCAAAAACATATCACTGGGAGATACGACTAATATTTATATGATTATCTGCTTTATTGTTATGGAGATCTCATTGATTTACATTGCAGGATGCAGATTCATCTTACTTATTGGCAGTATGTATTTGATACCTTTGCGCCTCTGAATAGAATTGAGAAATGAGTAATAGCAATAACATTTACATTGTGCACATTTTAAAAGCTATTGTTGTCTTTTTAAGTATATCCAAGACTTGTCAGTCATCCAGAAGTGTTGATGAAAGTTGCCGTTCCTAACAGTGTCTGTCTCCCTCTGTTTGGAAAACCTACTTAGGAGCGGAAATGAGGAAAAGTTGATGGCACTTTTGACTCCACTTAACGTCAACTGTCATGCCAGTGATGGGCGCAAGGTAAAACAGATCAGATTAACTTCATTTAATCTTCAAAATGTTCCATAATGTTTGCCTTGAACATTTGAAATATCAGTACCACTGTTTTAGAAAGTATGTTGTTTCTAAAATTTGAGCTCTACTCAAACACAAGATGTGAGTTCATTGGTTGAATAAATAGATGTAGGTCAAGATCCCCTTGTTTGAGTTTTTTCTTTCAGTAATACTGTGTTTAGAATAAACAGCTCTGACCTAGTTTTACCCGTGATGAGTTTAAGTTTGAACATATGGTTGATGTCATATTATAATGTTTGTTGTGAGGTTACTCTGCCGCTTTGTTCAGTCTGGGCTGCTTTTGAATGTCAGTTATTTGTTTATAAGGGATTTGTTTTGATCCTCAATTCCTATTGGATGCACATCTGACCTTCGTGAAGTTTTAGGCCAAAGCTTTTTTTTTTAATCCATTTATTCCTCTAGTCACAACATAATAAAAGGACCTTGATTTCCCCTCAAATCCTCTGTCATCCCTGATCATATCAGGTCACTCCCTCCCTCCAGACCTCTTTATATCAGAAGGGCTTTTTAGGAATGAGTTCACTCTGGGTTTGTATCTCTGTTTGTCTCGTTAGTGTATATTCTATCTCATTGTTTTAGAGGCAGACTACTGCTGCTGCTTTAATTTTTCTACCGTCTGATACTGATCTTGATGCCTGCATTTTGAATAGTAAAAAATTTGGACTGTTTTTTGAGAGTAGAGTGATAGCATCAAACACAGGACTTTATAGTTTGAAAGATTGCTTTATTTTTTTTATTAACTGCTTTGGTTAAGTCACTTTGGATAAGTCTGTAGGTGTAAATAGTTGATTCCAGCAGAGCATAATGCAGTCTTGTACTCATACAGTTGTATATGTGCTGGGTGGTATTGTTTTTTTGAAGTGTTTATAGGCCTAAGGGATGCACCATATGATAATAAATGTGTATGCTGTCATTTGTTTTGTATAGAATATTGAGGAAATATTGTAGAAAGTAACTGAATATTTTGTGTGTAATTTTTTGTCATTAAATTGTGTGTATATTCACCATTCAAAAGTTTGGGATTTTAAAGAATTTAATGCTTTTATTCAATGAGAATGCATTAAATTGAAAAATAAAAAAATAAAATTCTATAACCTTCTATTCATCAAAGTGAAAAAGAACACAATGTATCTGTTAAAAAAAATATTAAGCAGCGCAACATTTCAATGCTGATAGTTGGGCTGGGCGATATATATAATGAACTATATATTATGCGCATCTCGTCAGTAAAGCCGGTTCTTTGATTAGCGCTAAATCTCCGTCAGCTGTTTTTAAATGCAGCGGCAGTTTATGACCAGAGCCTTAAGTCACTGACAACGGAAATTTACCGCTAATCAAAGAACCAGCTTTAATAATGAGATGCGCATAATATATTGTACAATATATATCGCCCAGCCCTAGCTGACAGTAAAAAAAAAGGTATCTTGTGCAGCAAATACTCCTGATTTATGGTATCTATATGATTCCTAAAGGATCATGTGACATTGAAACCGGAAAGATGTGAAAATTAGCGTTACATTTTGAAATATATTAAAATAGAAAATGTTTAAACTGTAATAATGTTTCTTGATCAAATAATTTCAGCCTTAGTGATTGCAAATAACAAATGTCACAGACCTTTGAATGGTGTTTAAAATGTCCAATTGGCTGAAACATTTATCATCCTGTGTGAACTGATTCCTAAAAATAACATGCAGTCTTTCACAGAAAAATGTAGCTCTACATTTTTTTCACTAATGTAAGCTAGGATGGTGCAGCTGTTGAATTATTAGCTTTTAAGCACCACAGTCGGCTTTGATGGATAATATGTTAGTTAATAGCTAATTTTTTGTTTTGTTTTGTTTTTTGTTCTGGCGACATTCAGTCAACATCTCAAAAAATGCTGGTAAGTTTATTTTGTGAAACAGAAATTAGTTTTATTTGGTCTTCTGTGATTTTTAGCATTTATTTTTCCTTTCGATTTGTTTTCAGTTTTTGTCCCTAAAAAAAAAATCCATCCATACGCTGGTTCACACTTAAAACGCACAGAAACCTGCCTTATTTTCTGCTGGTCACAATCCATCAATCAACCAATAGCTCGGCTAACGTTTCGTTGACTCCTGCAGGTTCTGAAAACAAGGCTTTCATTTACCTCTTTCTTTTAAAGTCTCTAAATTGTCTGCCTTTGCAAGAACTCCACCATGTTTCCACCCCTAAACCCCACCTCCACATCCATGCATCGCCTCAAGTTCTTCAATCCGTTTGTTTGATTTGTTGTGATCAGCACGCATGCTCTCCACGAACGTGGTGTTTAACTCCTGATTTCTCTTTGACATCCTGTCCTGTTTAGATCCATTGTGTGTATGCTAGAAACGTTGCACTGTTGCCCATCGCCTGTGCTGTACTACCTCAGACCTCATGTAGTAAATGAACATGAATGTTGCCTTTCCATCCTGCACTGAATAATATAATTCTCTCAGACAATGCATCATTCTTTTGAGGCAGATCTTCATTACTAAATGGCTGTGTTGAGATCGGTTGTCATGCTGATTGTTTTGCTGTGGTTGTGTTCAGACTGTCATATAGGCATGTCACCATTATTTATTCATTTTTCACTGCATGAATTGGGAACGATTTCGTAACTTATGCTATTTTAAGATACTTATCATCTTTTCTAAAGGGATCGAGCTCAAGCCAGATTCATCAGTTGTTCAGAGAGATCTCAGATATAAAGGCCTACTTGCACCAAGAGGCAATAGTAGACAACAGTGACCATTTTTAGTGTTTAGGGAAAATATAACCATTTTTCCCCAAATTAATTTCAATGAATGTTTCAGTGAAGAATTTGAAGCCATAAACCAAACCAACCACTCTTACAGGAGCATTACAAGCTTGTTGGTCTGTGCACTTAAAGCAATGCAAATGATGTAGTTTAATTACAAATGATTATACAGTATAAACCTGTTGGCTTGTATGTGTAAAATCAATTTTTTTTAATGCAAAATATTGTTAGAAATGGACTCTTGTGTCATTTGCAATGCTTTATGGGAGTTTTTGATTGCCACTGAGCTCTTTTGCGTCTGTTTCTGTTTCCTTGGTACCATTGATTTCCTCTGATTGGTGGGACTGTTTTAAGGATTATGGGTAGAGACTGACCTTTTCACCTGTTTAAAGTCATGTGACAAATGTACAGTGTAACTGTTAAAACAGAGTGGCATTAAAGAATGCAACTAATTGAATAATTTATGACATAAAGGACCGATATGGGCTTTTTGAAGGCCGATATCTTGGAAAGCAGGATGGCCGGTAGCCGATATTAGGCCGATTATGAATTAATTTATTTGAATTAATATTAAAGATATTTGAAGTAATTAGAATATGCATTAAAATGTAAATGTGTAAAACAAAATAAGTTTAAGACAAAATATTTTTCTACAAAGAAATAAATATTTAATACGTATTAAATCAAATTATAATTAAAAAGGATTTCATTAGTCATTCGAAGATTTATTTAAATTATATAAATGTGTGTGTGCTGAATGTTGACGGCAAACGAGAAAATATTATAATGTTTGCTTTTCTATTACTAATATTATGTTCGAACTGATTATTAGAGTTAACGTATTAACGTATTATACAGTACTGAGTCACAGTGGCGAACAAGAGCACTGTGCTCAGATGCTTCCTTTCTCGGCACCGTCAAAATAAAGGTCCTGCCTTGAGCATATCGGACGAACAGAAAAATATATCGGCCAATGCAGATATTTAAAAAATGCCAAATATCGGCCTATATAGCGGCCTTGGCAATAAATCGGTTGAACACTATAAATAATAGCATTTTTCGAACGCTTCAGAATAAGTAGGCTGAAAGTCTTATTTAAATGTTTAATAAATTCAATTCAACTGAAACATCCTATATATATGCTGTACATGTGGAAAAGGTCAAATACACCCCTCTTCTGTAATTTGCTTCCATTCTTGCTTTGTATTTGGTGTGAGTAGGCCTTTACGTGTTCTTGACAAAGTCCAGATATTTATAATTAGTACAACTTTGTAAGAGCATAGTTTTAAACCCGAAATACATGACACAGAACACCTCATTGCATTGTAGTGATTAAACTAAAGATGGGATGGGTTGCAAGCAAGTTTACAAAATCATATTTGAGGCTGGGATTTGTGCAAGAAGCACTTTTATTATTGGTGTTTACTTATTTAGTTTGATTGTATTCAGATAGGATATTAATATTTCTCTGGTTCTTTCGCAGTCCACTCCTCTTCACCTGGCCGCTGGCTATAATCGAGTGCGTATAGTGCAGCTGCTGCTGCAGTATGGTGCTGATGTCCATGCCAAAGACAAAGGGTGAGCAAAACCTTCTTCTTTTCTCTTTAACATGCGTTGCCAAGAGTGTATCAGTCAACATGGAAATATGACACATTTAAAACATTATATTCTATTAAGTTAAAGATAGACTGGTACTTGTTATGAATGAATTGAATAGTACAAAGTGATCAATATATTTTTATTTAGCAAGAATTAAGAAATAAAATCTCAGAAATGGAATAGAATCAGATTTCTATTTAAAAATAAATCATGTTCTAATAGACTATACTCATCAAAGATTATAAAAATATTAATCAGCACAGCTGTTTTCAACAGTGATGATAAGAAATGTTTCTTTTGAAGCTGCAGTAATAATGTTGGCAATATATTCAAATAGAATATGATTGTTATAAATTGTAATAGTATTTTACACTCATTTAACTGGAATAATTTGCACTAATAACACCAGAAACATGCATCAAGCAAGCAAACGTGGGTTGTTTGACTTTAAATGCTGTAATCATGATCTTTTGAATAATTCTGGAATGTCATTTTGCTCTTTCTCTATCAGGGGTCTGGTTCCTCTGCATAATGCCTGCTCTTACGGTCACTACGAGGTCACAGAGCTCCTGCTGAAGGTAAATACTTACTGATCACATTGCATTAGCTCCCCCAGCACTGATATAACCACAGGTGCTTTATTGTTTTGATTATTAGTTACAAAAATACACTTGATAAATGGTTACCTGCTGGTCTCGCTCACAGCACGGGGCGTGCGTTAACGCCATGGACCTGTGGCAGTTCACTCCGCTGCACGAGGCGGCCAGTAAGAATCGAGTGGAGGTGTGTTCACTGCTGCTGAGTCACGGCGCGGATCCCACACTGCTCAACTGCCACGGCAAGAACGCGGTGGATGTGGCGCCCACACCTGAACTTAAAGAAAGACTCACCTGTAAGTGACATTCCAGATGAGTATCCAATTTTCTAGCAACATTTTTTTAGACTGTTTTTTGAACTCCCCTATCTCACTTTTATTGCAATATTGGCCTTTTTTGCAAATAGTTTTAAGATGCAGGGCTCTTAATTAGTAATAAATTTTTTGATTGTATTTCATCCAGATGAGTTCAAAGGACACTCGCTACTGCAAGCAGCCCGTGAGGCGGACATGGCAAAGGTCAAGAAAACCGCTCAAGAGATCATCAGCTTCAAACACCCTCACTCACACGACTCTGCTCTGGTGAGCACTTTACATGGTCTCCTCTGAATCCTGAGGGTTTTAATAGTGTGCTTATTCAAATGTTTTATGATATTTGCAGCACTGCGCCGTAGCCTCTCCTCATCCAAAACGCAAACAGGTCACAGAGCTGCTGCTGCGGAAAGGTGCCAACATTCACGAGAAGAACAAGGAGTGAGTGTTCAACTTTAGATATTAAAATAAAACTTGTTTATTGAAATAAAATTGGAACTTGTAATACGAAATTTTCACAAATAGTTACAAATAATTAAATAATTACAATAATGTTCTTTCTCCTTTTAGTTTTATGACTCCGTTCCACGTTGCATCTGAAAGAGGTCATAATGACGTGCTTGAAGTCCTTCAAAAACACGGAGCAAAGGTACAAGTATCCTCTCACTGCATGGAACTAATTAAGTTTTGGGAGATAATGTGCCAATTGTGCAATTTGTTTGGCATTAAATGTAATGCAATGTAAATATGTATTATGCGGTGTAGAGAGATTATTAGTCAATTATTAAAATGGATTTAGTTTGAGAATGCGTTAAACTGAATCGAGTGATTTTTAAGTGAGCCCTATTTGTATGCTCTTGCACATAATCCATTCTGAATTGAAATACAAGTAAAAGAATTGAATAAAAATACAGAGAAACTGTAAAATTTGAATTAATCTACTAAAAGAGAAAAATGTGCATAATATATTTTCTAATATTATTTATTCCTGTGATGCAAAACTGAATTTTCAGCATTACTCAGTGTCACATGATCCTTCAGAAATCATTCTAATATGCTGATTTCCTGCTAAAGAAACATTTCCCTTTATAATAACCCTCTGTGTGTGTTTAGGTGAATGCCGTGGACACACTGGGTCAGACAGCCCTGCACAGGGCGGCCCTCGCCGGTCACATTCAGACTTGCAGACAATTGCTGAGTTACGGAGCCGACCCGTCAATCGTTTCACTGCAGGGCTTCACTGCGTCACAGATGGGCAATGAAGCCGTACAGCAAATACTCAATGGTACTATTCCAGCATCACTTCTATAACTCTTATTACAGTATGATTAATGAATTAACTGTCCGTTTATCCTAACAGCACAATGTTCTGCATCTGTTTCTCCAGAGAACATTCCTCCTCGTAATTCAGATGTGGATTACCGCTTTCTCGAGGCTGCTAAAGCCGGAGACCTTGATACAGTGAAGGTAAATAACAGTTTCAAGGTTTACCAAGTCAGCTTTGTCAAAATGTATGTCACTTTTGCAGTGTGACACAAAATAGGACATTTAATGATAATGAGGACTTGAAGCCATTTTTTTTGTGTGTGTGTCTTCCAAAGCAACTGTGCTCTCCTCAAAACGTGAACTGTCGTGACCTGGAGGGCCGTCACTCCACCCCTCTGCATTTTGCCGCTGGCTACAACCGCGTGGCTGTGGTGGAATACCTGTTGCATCACGGGGCCGACGTGCACGCTAAAGATAAAGGGTACGATTATCTTCATCTGAAGTAGCATGGCTGTCGATGCACTGTCTGATTTTCATTTGTTCTCTTTCTTTGTCAGTGGTCTGGTTCCTTTGCACAATGCGTGTTCGTACGGTCATTATGAGGTGGCGGAGTTGCTGGTGAGACATGGAGCGTCTGTGAACGTGGCGGACCTTTGGAAGTTCACACCGCTACATGAAGCTGCAGCCAAGGGGAAATATGAGATCTGCAAACTATTGCTCAAGGTTTGATGCATCAGATGGAGAACTCATGCACGTGTTGGCATAATAATGAATGTTATGATTGTGAGAAAACTTTATAATAATAATAATGATGTTTAGTCAAGAGAAATCAACTTGATTTCTAAACAGTACTGTAGGATTATTAAGAGTGTAGCACAGGCCTTCTGCAGTAACACCTCTTATCTCTCTTTAGCACGGTGCAGACCCGTCTAAGAAGAACCGTGATGGCAACACGGCTCTGGACATGGTGCAGGACGGAGACACAGACATTCAGGACCTTCTTCGTGGAGATGCAGCCCTGCTGGATGCCGCCAAGAAGGGCTGTTTGGCCCGAGTGCAGAAGCTCTGCAGCCCTGAGAATATCAACTGCAGAGACACACAGGGCAGGAACTCCACACCTCTGCACCTTGCAGGTAACTTAGCATAAGCCACATTCTTCATTCGACATGCATTTACTTCATCTTTCTGGGGTTTGATGATGAAATTGTGGATTTTTTGATCAGCTGGTTACAATAACCTGGAGGTAGCAGAGTATCTCCTGGAGCACGGAGCGGATGTGAACGCTCAGGATAAAGGAGGACTGATCCCTCTGCATAACGCTGCTTCATATGGGGTGAGAGAACAAGGACTTAGTATGGATGAATGGAAATATACAAAATATACACTAATGTTCAAATATTAGTGGTTGGTAAAGTTTCAAAATTGGTTTTTTAAACGTGCACTTATTGGATCAAACATCCAGTAAAATTATTAAATATTATAATTTAAAATAAAATTTTTATTCTTGAGATATAATGCTGAATTTTAAACCTCATTATTCCAGTCTTCAGTGTTATATGCTAATATGTTAATTAGTTGCTCAAAAAAACATTTGTTCATTTTCATGGTTGAAAACATTTGTGGTGCCTAATATTTTGAAAGATTCTTAGATTTTTTTTTTATTTACTTAAAAACATATATAGTGATTGAGATATATGGTGGTGGTCTGTGTTACCTGCATAAACATTACCTATATACATATTAATCTTAATATGTGGAATTGCCTAAGTGATTGATTCTAAACTAAATTTAGTCATTTTCATTAGCAAGTGCACATACTCTCAAAATCACTAAATATTACATGTTTTGACTGTTTAGCAGTATGCATGTGAACTTGTACCTAGTGATAAACACCAATATTGTTTCATAATGTATACTGCTTCTGTAATTGCTGTATCTGTTTTGTCCAGCATGTGGATATTGCTGCCCTCCTGATCAAGTATAACACGTGCGTGAATGCCACAGACAAGTGGGCGTTCACACCGCTGCATGAGGCTGCGCAGAAGGGCCGTACACAGCTGTGTGCGCTGCTGCTGGCGCATGGCGCTGACCCAACCATGAAGAACCAGGAGGGACAGACAGCCCTGGATTTGGCCACGGTAATAATACTGTTGTTAAAGGAATAGTTCACTTATAAATAAAAATTGCTCTATTTGTTTTTACTTACCCCCAAGCCATCCTAGGTGTATGTGACTTGACACACACTTTGTTTTTTTTTTGTTTATCCTCTTCCAAGCTTGATAAAGCTGGTGGCCATTATTTTGAAGCTCCATAAATTGGATATATCCATCATGAAACTAATTTATATGCCTTCAGGGGGTTGCCAAGTGTCTTTCTCGCGATTGCACAAACAAACGTTGCTGGAAGTCAATGATTTCGGTTATATTTTTTTTGTTACAAAATCCCATCAATCTGCTTCAGAGGACATGTGATAACCCCCAGAGGTGTAAAGGTTGGTTTCACGACGGATGTATATGATTTATAGAGCTTTAAAATAATGACCACTATCAGCGTTAACAAGTTTGGAAGAGCCAGGATTTAAAGTGTTCATGTGAAAGACGAAAATCATACACACCTAGAATGGCTTTGGGGTGAATAAAAAATTTTCATTTTTGGGTGAACTATTCCTGTTATCTTCTAGGGCTGTAACGATTCGCGATCTGAAATCGAAATCGCGACACTCGGATCCACGATCCTGTGTCGCGGTGTGATAAGAGAGAATCGCGACACACCCTGTGACTACC
>JAUCMT010000105.1:157005-190035 GCA_032357475.1 Enteromius thamalakanensis
TCACTTAACGTAAGATATATCTTAAGAGTCTTCTTAGCGCAGGAATAGTCTGCGTTATCGAGAAACCGGGCCCAGGTTAATAAGAAGGTGGTAGTGGCAGTGTTTATATAAATAGAGAAAGCATATGATATGGTGTGGAAAGAAGGAGTTTAAATGAATTTAGATAAATTAGGAAACACAGGAAGAATGTTTAGGTGGATTAAAGACTTTTTATTTGTTAGAACTATTCAAGTCAGGATTGGGTCAGTGTTTTAAGGGAAATATGTAGTGGAAATGGAACTCCACAAGGGAGTGTGATAAGCCCAATTCTCTTTACAATAATGCTAAATTACATTTTTTCACATGTGCAAGTGATATTGGGCAATCCTTATTTGCGGATGATGAAGGAATGTTGCACATGTAAAGCAAAGGATACAAGGGGCTATAAACTTAATTGAGGAATGGTCATATTAATGGGGTTTTAAATTATCTGTTGAAAAGACAAAAGTAGTATTGTTTACTAAGAAAAAAATAATAGATAATATAGAAGTTAAAATGTATGAGCAAAAACTGGAACAGGTAAAGTTTTTGGGGATGTGGTTGTAAATGTAAAAAAATAATAAATATAGCTAATGAGATGTTTGACTGGGAGAGATTGGGGAGCTAGTAGAAATTAAGGATAAGGAAAATAAATATAGCATTAATACGTGTTAGATTATGGATGTTTTATGCATGGGAGAGCCTTCAATACGGTACTACAAAAAATAGAAGTTGTTCAAGTCAATGGATTTGGATTTACTATAGTAGTAAATTATAAAAAAATATAGCAAATATGTCAGGAATGATAGAAGGTAGAATATATAATGAATACAATGCAGTTTATTCAGATGGATCCAAGAGTATGGATCCAGGAAAAACAAGTTTTGGTGTTTTTATACCAGAAGTGTGGGTTTCAATAAAGAAAAGAACAGACCACTTATCAATATATACAGTAGAGTTGATGGCTATAATAACTGCTTTGTACTGGATAGAGGAAAGTGGATTGAAGAAAGCAGATTTTTTTTTTTAATAGAAACGGGAGGTAGCGGAGCGGGAGGTTGACCCTTGATTCAGACCCACACTCCAGTACAGTAGGTGGCGGTAATGCACCTTAACGTCGGATGCAAACCGCCATTAAAAAAAAGAAGAACCTGTGTTTAATGCAGCCCCATACTTCAACTGCTTTGATTTTTAAATTTAAAACTATTTTTTACGCTTAAAAACATGTCCCTGCCACCAGAAAAAGCAACCGAATTAAAACAAATAATCCATGACCATTTAATCAAGGTAAGATAAGTAACGTAATGATCTGACTGTTGTTACTTGGAAATCATGACAATTCGTTGCCTTTAGCGCAATAGACTTTACCTTTGTGCACTTTGAACACATTTATCATTATATTCCTGTTTTATATAATATTTTAATGTTAGCTGCACCATACTAGAAATGCATTACAGTTTGTTTTTCTGATGTGATGATGATGTTTTACTGGTGTATTTAAGTGGTTGACATGACAACCAACCGCATATGCAATAACTTTTATATCGTCAAATTTTTGTGAAATTACTACCCATGCAGTTTTTAGTTTAGTGAAAAGTTCAAGTATACGTAATAGATTTAATGTTTTTGTTTTGTAAACGATACAACTGTTCTTAAAATGTAAAAGAACTGCTTTTTGTTATATATATGTATGTATTGAAATATGAAAAGCCACGTGACACTGAACACTGGGCTAATGGCTGCTGAAAAACACAGTAATAAACTGCATTTTAAAATGCATTCAAATAGAAAACAGTGCTTTTAAATTTTGATAATATTTCACAATATTGCTAAGGGACCTCTTTCAAAAAATGACTTAACCTAAACTACATTTTAATATTGAAAATCTCCTAATGTTGTTATTTGTCAACTAACCCGTTTTCAGATGGATATCCATGGTAAAATTCGTGATGTTTTAGCGGAGACAGTGAGGGGCGATGGGCAGCATGGACAGCGCTCTCTCTCTGAGGAGGATTTCATACATGCTCTCCAGCGGAGGGGAATCGTGGATGATGTGATGAAAGACCTCCACCTCACAAATGTGGTAAGGGTATTTTGATTACATATTGATGTTTTGAATACATTGAGATTGCAAAACAGATGCATCTTTTTACATTTTATAGATGTTTTGTATCGCTTTAAAAGTCTAGTTGATTTCCCCTCAGGATGTTTCTCACACTAAAGCTGATTCTGTGAACAACTCTGCAACTAGTTTCATGGATAAGAACATCACACAGCTAAAGACAAGTGAGTGTTTGTTAATAGGCCATCATTTTTCACCCTGATATTATTCTGAACCCATAATTTTGTTCATTTTTAAAACACAACTGAAGACATTTTCTGTGCTTTCAGTGTATTATTAACCATATTTGATAGCATGTTTGAGTATGAAAAAAAATAAAACATGTTTTATCTTTGTTCGTATATAAAGTGATTGTATTTCATCAGAGGACTAAACCGATTGTTTTTTATGTATTTCCTTTATTATATGTAGTGCCAAAGTTTTGGTGGAATAGTCTTTCAATCAGTTTTCATTAAAAATATCTTCATTTGTGTTTCAAACATGAACTAAAGTTTTGTGGGTTTGGAACATCATGAAGGTGAATAAATGACAAACGTTCAGTCAAACGTCCTTTGAGTATTAAAAAATTATACATTTTAATTTTTGCGTGAAATAACCCTTTAAAAACATTTTACCAGCTAACATCAGTCCACTGAGGAGATATCTCTACCTACAAGTTCTGGGCGGTAAGGCCTTTCTGGAACACTTGCAGGAGGCAGAACCTTTACCTGGTCAGGTGTGTTCTATGTTCACGCTTCATCTCCACTTCCGCAACCAGCGCTTCTGCTCCAAACCAGTCCAATGTGCCTGCGAGCCAGACCTACAGGAGGGCTTTCTTCTGGAAGTCCACAGAGATGGACCAGGTGTCTTAAGCAGCCCTACGTTTTCTAGCAGTCTAATGTGATCCATTTCATTTCAAGAATCATGTGTAAACCATGTCATGCATTTTTGTTACGGCACAGGAGACCCTAGCAAGATGGCTGATGCAACCACCATGCTGTCCATCTGTGATCCAGTGCACATGGTCCTGATCAAAACCGACACTTCTGGGAACACAACACTCATTTCTTCTTATTTTCTTGACTGGAGGAAAGTTCTCAGTGCTTCTAATGGGAAAACCAGTGTCTCAGCAGAACTGCTGGGAGTAGGTAAGCAAATGTTTACCCAAAATATAAATTTTATGCATGTTTATTTATCCTTGTAATATTTCTGTATGACTCGCTCTTTTCTGTGGAACATAAAAGAAGATAATTTGACTAATGTTTCAACCTTTTAACTTTACATTGAAAGTTGATAGGCTCCAAAGCAAAAAATGAACAAAATAGTTTTTATGAACAAAAACAATTACATTCTTTTGTAGATTTATACTAGGTATTAATTGTAACAAACACATTAAATGGTGTTAAACTTTGTGTTCATGTTTTTTTTTTTTTCAGGCAGTGAATGTAAAGTAGCTGTGGGTGTTCTGAATCTGAAATTGGAAATGTATCCTCCTCTTACTGAGACCTTGAGCCTTGATGTCATCATCACCCAGGTAAATCATTACTAGATAAATCATTGTGGATAACATTCAAAGGAAAATTCGAGGTTAATTACAACTTAAGCTCTACCAGTAGTATGAAAATTAATTTAGACTCATTTTTGCAACTCGTTTTATGGACAAGAACATTGCAGAGCTAAAGATAAAGTGTTTGTTACTAGATTATCATTTTTCACCCTCATAATATTCTAAACCCATAGTTTTGTTCATCTTTAAAACACAAATGAAGCCATTTGTGCTTTTAGTGTAAGAAATAATTAGACTCATCCATGTAATAAAAAGGCTTACAGTAATGTGCATGATGAAAAAAGTCCATTCAACCTAAACTTCAAATACACAAAGACATAGGGCTGGGCGATTATGCGATCTCGATTTGTGATCGCGATCAAATTAAGTTCGATCTCGATTTTCAGCAGTGGGTATTCTTTCTTGATCACGTGCATAACATGCTGCAGTAAAGTGCACGACAACAAATCACAACCCGCTTTCCTAGCACCACGCTGTCTGCTAGAGTTGTGACGTTCGCGAATGAATCGATTCTTTTGAACGGCTCATAAAGATGAACGATGGGAGCTGAGTTGCGGTAGGAGCCGTTCTTTGTCGGTCTTTTTTTTCCTATGCGTGTTTTACACAGATTCACACAAATTATCTCCTCTGCGAGGCAGAACAGGGGGTGCTACTGCCTGACAGCATCAGTGTTGCCAACTATTTCCAATGAAAAGTAGCTGTCTGTTTCCTCGAAAAGTAGCTAAATGTTGCCGGATGATGTCACGTTCTAATTTGCATATTAGTGATGTCATCACGTAGTATCTGACAAGCATAAGCCTGTCATGTCTCTGCCCTTTGAGGCGCCGTATTATATTACATTAAAACATTACATCCAGATGCACAATAAATAGGTACTTATTATCATATTACTTTGCACGATGATGTCATTCTTCTGATAAAAAAATCGTGATTAAAAATCGAGATCGTTCGATATGGGAAAAAAAATCGCCCGGCCCTACTTCAAAGTTTTATTAATGAAATGCACAACACAAATTTTGTTTATACTTTACGTTTTATTATAATCCTAAACTTCTTTGTTGCCATTCATTTTTCAGGATCTCCGTTCATAAACGCCATCATCCATAAAGGATTTGATGAGCGTCATGCGTACATCGGTGGCATGTTTGGAGCTGGCATATATTTTGCAGAGAACTCCTCTAAGAGTAACCAGTACGTCTATGGCATCGGTGGCGGCACAGGCTGCCCCACTCACAAAGACCGCTCCTGTTACGTGTGCCACAGGTACATTAACACACATGACACGAGAAGAGATGCAGCAGAAGCAGTTCACTACTTATTACTGCACTAGACATTTTTCATATTTTCCTCTGTGTTGATTTCCCACAGGCAAATGTTGTTCTGCCGTGTAACATTGGGGAAGTCCTTCCTGCAGTTCAGCGCCATGAAGATGGCCCACGCTCCCCCTGGACATCATTCTGTGATCGGACGTCCCAGTGTCAACGGCCTGGCCTATGCCGAATACGTGATCTACCGTGGAGAACAGGTACTGCTACTTCGCTTTGCTTCATAGACGTGGCATACCAGAAAAGCGTTTACTTTCTCGTGGGGGCTTTAGTTTAAAATCATTGGTGTGTCTGTATGCCAATCACATAACGTGAGCCAATCACATATCGCCTTGCATTAGTGATGCAAAATTCATCAAATAGATCTAAAAAGGATTCAAATTAGCAGGGTCTAATGATTTACATATTGTTTTTGTTATATATGGTAAGTTATATATTATAAATGGTTAAATACAATTTTATTTAAAAGTCTAATTAATTAAAATCATGAATTTTACTAATATTTTTTTTAAATATTAGTATTTTTCAAGTGTAATTTATTTTTCCCAGATTACATGTTTTCCATTATAAAGGCTTATATACTTTAACAATTAATTTAAAAATGTAACAACAATTAATTTTTCAGGGCTGTATGATTTTTTTTTTTTTTTAATTTAAATTTTTTTCCAAATTCCTATTTTTTTTTTATTCTGAAAAATTCTAATCTGAATGTAACATAAATTTAGCACATTCATTAAAACATGTTTAACTGGATTGTTTCTGTGTTTTGCGAAATCATAGGAACTTAAGCTTAAGTCAGTTTGGTGTGGATTCAGATTGGGTTCATATGAGAAGTTCATGAATTATTAAACAAGTTTAATTCATTCAAGTGTAAGCAGCTCTACAGAGACAATGTTAGTTCAGTTCAGTGTTGGATGTTACAAATCTTGTCACTTGGGAACACACTTGATTCATCTAGAACATTCAATATGTTTGTTCTCATCCAATAGTGCACAGCCCCCTTCTGAAAGACTGTTAATGTGACTTATGTGCTAATATGAGCTTTTGTCGTTGTTTTCCAGGCCTACCCAGAGTATCTCATCACTTATCAGATAGTAAAGCCGGACAGCACGCCTCAGTCTTCTGCAGGAGCAGAGCAGAAATCATAGTCAGACACTGCGTTTCTACGCTCATTCACTCACTCACTGACTCACTCATTCTTTGTCACTCTTGTTGCACAATGGAAATGTGAACTTTCCCATGTAACCACGTCTTGGAATTCCCATGTATGAATTATGAATTTGCACTTTTAAAAACAAGTTACTTAAGTTATTTGAAAATAGTTGCAATTGTGAAGTCTAATGTACAGGTAGTATACAGAAAACATGTAAAACTGACTGTGTTTAACAATGCTATTTGAGTTGTATTTTAATGGAACTTTTTTTTTTGAGTCTGTTAATTTCTTTTAAATAAATCTCATCAGAACAAGACTCATTCATATAACTTGCTTTTGATTGTTTGTTCTTATGGAATGTTGTTGCCTTTTATTTATTTTAGGGTGGAATTGCAAAGGAGAGTAAAAATAATCAATAATCAGTGCATTGAATACGCTATCATTCAAGTGAGAGAAAAACAATTGTATGCAGACCCAGGGTGCACTTTGTTGCTCAGTAATAACAGTACTAATAATATACAGTATAAGCAGTAATATAATTCATTTAGCATATAGGAACAGGAAGTTATAAAAGAAAAGCATTTATTTGAAAATGAAAGTTTTTGTAACAATATAAATGTCTCAACTCTCACTTTCCATCAGTTAAATGTGCCCAAGCTAAATGAGTTTTCATTTCTTTCAATAAATAAAAGTCTTAGTGACTCCAAACTACAAATATTTGAAGAACTACATGTCTGATAATTCAAGTACTGCTCCTCACTTTATATTAAAGTCATAAAAAGTCTACTTCAAAATGGACATTTTTATTTGTACATTAATTTGGAAAACAGTTGCAAATTAAAAACAACCGAGAAGCAATTACATGATGTAAAACATCTCTAAATGCACGAGCATGTGAAACTAGCATATAATTACTGAGTCTAAATGATTAGAGGATGCCAAGAAGTAAATATAGAAATAGATATGAAATTACAATGGAAGTATATGTACATGTTTATTAATTTCACAAATATATTTTTTACTAAAATCAGTTCCACACATGATGCTTGGAATACGTTACATTATTAATAATTAAAAGATTACCATTTTCAAAACATATCAGCTTTAATTCTAATTCTCTTGTTTACTGTCATGGCTGGTTGTTTTTGGCTGATGCTAAACGATCGTTATCCCATCAAAGATTAATATCAAAATTTGGTGAACATCTCTATTATGATGCGTTAGCTCTAAATAGAAAGTCCAGTAAACTATACAACTAGGCTAATTACGCTAAAATCAGTTTTTTTTCTTCATAATTATGACAATGCATTAACAAATACCATCATATATAGATAATTCATGTAAAATAATAATAAAAACTTATTTGACAGCACCTGTATTTTTTATCATATTATTATCAAATTATTGCAGATTGGAAGCACGAGGACATTTTTGCTGATAATAAGCCACTTATTTTTGATAAGTGCTGCTCCAGTAAGTGTATATTTCACTTGTTTCATTTTAACGTACAGTAACTGGTGGGTTTTTACAGTGTCTTTTTGTCTCACAGGTGGATCAGCATCATGACATAGCCAGATCTGTGAGTGAAGAGGGGGTACGTTTTATTTTTGAATTTCACCTCATATTATTCTTGAGATTGACTAAATCTTATGCATTCAACTTAGTAGTTGCAATTATGGAAAATTATATATTGTTTTACTTGCCAATCCACTTCCCCCCCCATTGGCTCTCCAGTGGACCCCAAACCACCAAAGCAACACTCTGTACCACAGATTAACCTTTACATCTCTGGCCTTCCTCAGCAGGACAGGCCACACCAGCAGAACCTGTAAAACAAGCACCCCTACAGCAGCCAGTGCTGGGTACTCTACAGCTGTTCAAAGTCCTCCTCAGGTTGTGGCACTTCCAGCCTCGTACAGCTCTGTTCTGCCTCAAAATAGCATAGTGTAGTCTCCATGCCCTACATGAACTACGGCATGCCTAATGTTGCGGTATCACCCCCTCGTCATATTCAGAGAGCTACTACTACACAGGTGTGATTTTAAACCAGACTGTAGCCTGTATATTACACCAAAAAGTGTTATTATTATTACATTAAAAGTTGATGTTTTATGCAATATTTATTTATTATAATGCAACTTTTTATTTTATTATTCTGTTGTATGTCATCCATTTTTTTTATGCCCATTTAGTCTGATACTCATTATTTTGTATAATTTTCTAATTCTTCTTTTTGTATTATGCATTTTATATAAAATGTGCCGAATGAATAACTCATCTTTGCCTGTTAGGATAGTAATTATTGAAAAGGGCCTGGAAATGTCTTCTACGTCTCTTTTATTATTCTAAAGCATCAAGCTTCGAATTGCTTCAGGTAATGAATATTAGCATGCATAATTGATTCCGCTGCAATATCGTCATTTTATCTATTCTATAAAAACAGCAATGCAAGTAAATTTAAACTGACTAAAGATGAGTGAAAACAAAGAGTGGCCTAACTGTAAAAAGTGTACATTTTGATTTTCATTTCACATTTAAACCAGCAGGCCGCGACATTCAGCTGTTAGAAACACCAGTCGCCAGTCAATGACGTCACTGCACCAACTTACCCAAAGAGCGGAGATGGAAGTCCGTACATTTTACAGTCCGTACAGAATTAGTGTGAAGATGTGTTTTAAAGTCACCGAATACCATTTCCGTAACTCGAAACATTAGAAAATATATCTTTGAAGTTTGCCGCAGGTCATGTACAGTGAGCGTGAGTGTTTGTAAGTGACGTCAGCAGCATGTACAGATGTAAACGCCGTTCATTCACATGGACCATATTTCTGTCGGTCCTGGTGATAAAACAGCAGCTGTCTGTTTTAGCTTCATCTGTGGAGATTCAAGTGAATGTTGACAAGCCGCTACGAAACTTGAAGCACTTTTGGAGAAGCACTGGATTCTGGTTGGTAAAACGGTTGCAAAAGACCCCTTACACATATTAATAACAACCATGATATAGGGAGTATCAATGTATATTATTGCACCATGGTGCTACTATTGTTTATGTGAATTTCATTACTGTAGTATTACTTTCTGTTAGAATCAAACTGTTTTAAGAGAAAACAGTGATCAGTCTTTACAACCACAGGTTAGTACATGCATAAATGGCATACAGTATAATATACTTCGCATCTGCCATGCTATAGTACATGTAAACATACTCAAAATAGTACTGCTATAATGTGTACACACTTACTTTATTAAAAAACAAATGGTTAAATATAAGTGTTTTAGTATTTTGTACTCTTTCATTAGTGACATCTGCAAGTATTTTCTGTTTAGTGGGCAAAAATCGTTAAGCACACTGCTGACACCTGTCTTCTGCTTTTGTAGCCCTCCACAACCGCACAGTAATGCACATCTGTACGATCTCAGTCCAGACCAGCAGATGAATCTGGCTTTGATCGGCTCGGTGCCGCACAGAGGAATCCAACAGGTGCGGATACACTGGATGCTGGAGTTGGTGTCTGCACGGTCAGTATTACCTGAAACAGACTTCATGTTAATAGGATTGATATTGACAATAGACGTTATTTTCAAGGCTGTTCTGTTTGGGGTCGGCGTGATACAGTAAAAACAATAATAATGTGAAAAATGATTAACTGGTTTCTATTTGAAAATCTTTTTTTAAATGCAATCCATTCCTGTGATGCATAACTGAATATTCAGCATCACATAGTCTTCAGTGTCTTATGCTGTCAATATGCTGATATTAATATGCATATACAAACAGTGTGTATACAGTGTTATATCCATTTTTGGGTGACCTTAAAAATAGGTAGTGCTGTTTATTATCATAAGAGTATGTTTTCTTTCATAAATCATTATCATATCAAGATAATTTAATTAAATGCTTCATATTAAAGTGTTAAACTAGATCTAATAGAACTAAGATTTTGTCTCTGAATTTCATTTAGAGTTTATAGTGGAGAATATCACTACAACTTCACTCACTTAGACCAGCTGATTGACCTTCTCTGGCAGAATGGACTGCAGCCAGGTACATTTTTAAATATTACAGCAAAATCCACAATTAAATGCTTGTGTGCTATGCTATAGAATTGTGGTTCTGCCACTAGGGTTTGCATTGTGTTAAAGATGGTTGCTTCCTTTTAAAGGCTTCGAGCTGATGGGCAGTGTGTCCAACAGCTTCAGCAACTTTGAGGACAAAAGTCAAGTTACTGAATGGAGGAATTTGGTCTATTTGATCGCCAAAAGATACATATGTGAGTGTGAGCCTGTAGTCGTAATGTTTTAGAAGAGTATCATAAATGTATAAAGATCACATCTTGTGGGATTTTCATGTTTTGTTTACTAAGTCAGATCTATACCCCTAAGCTCCAGCAGGTCTGACTGGATTTGTGTCTGTTGTTTTATGTGTCCAGGGAAATACGGACTCGGCTTTGTCTCTCAGTGGAGCTTTGAGACATGGAATGAGCCCAACAACCATGATTTTGACAACATCACTGTGTCAATCCAAGGTACAGTCTAATAAAACTCTTCAAAATCCTTTCATCAACAATTGGAAATTATTATATTGGTGGTCTCAAGCCATACTAACTAGCCAATTATATATTTTTTGTCTCATATTTTTATTTTAGTTTAAGCAGCATTTATTTTTATTAGTTTTTTGACAAGCCTGCATTATGTATTGCATTACATTTTTGGTTTTTGAACATCCTGCCATGAGTGCTGCATATTTAAGATGCCATCTTGAGTTAATAATACAGTAGTCCTAGTTGTTCAAATTTTGAAAACTTATTTTGAGACCCTACGGGACCCTGACATGTGGGTACCATAGCCTCAGTCCCTGTAATTGCAGCTATATGTTTTATGTTCATATGTTAAATAGAAGTCAACTGATTTATTGTACCATGTCGAGCGGAGATGTTAAAATAAACACACGTCATTTGTTTGCTCTAAACTGAACCAGGGTCCATGTTTAAGTCTGTATAGTTGGGCAAACATGTATATTACATTTTGTGTAAGTGCTAAATATAAAGGTTGGCTTTATTTGATTTTAAACAGCTAAAACAGTGGAAGTGTGAAATATTACTGCATTTTAAAACTTTTCTGTTTTATATACTTTTGAATTATTTCTGTGACGTAAAGCTGTGTGTCACATGATCCTTCAGAAATCATTCTAATAGACTGATTTGCTGCTCTTATCACTATTAATGTTGAAAACATTCTTTGTGGAAAATATGATGTTTATTTTAAACGTCTTTTGTAACATTCTATAAGTGTCCAGCATAACATTCTAAAACATGCCTATTCTGTTACTTTTGATCAGTTTAATACTTCATTTGCTGAATAGAAGTGTCATTTATTTCTTTTTAAATAAATAAATACTGACCCCATGCTTTTGACTGGAAGTATTTAAGTCAATAACATTGACTGGATAAAGACAACTACACACCCTGTCTGGATAATTGCTAAAAACTAAACAAACGGCTTGTGTTTTGTTGTATTTCTGCACATGGTGTTCTCAAACACGCCTTTCGTGGTGTGGACAAAACAAGAAAGTGTCTGACAAGTTTTAATTTAATGCTACCACATGGAAGAGTTAGTTCTGCCGAGGGCAAGCCACCAGCCTCAATGTTGTGAACATGAATTTTTTCTGTCTCTACTCATTCAGGGTTTCTAAACTATTACGATGCCTGCTCTGAGGGACTTCGTGCGGCGAGTCCTCTCTTGAAGTTTGGGGGTCCGGGAGACTCCTGTCATTCTCTGCCGCACTCTCCATACTGCTGGGAAATGCTACAGCATTGTTACAACGGCACAAACTACTTCACTGGAGAGACGGGCGTACGGCTAGACTACATCGCCCTACATAAGAAGGTGCATAAGCTTATAGTGATACTACAGTGTGTGAGAATAAAATGTAAATATATGATGTGTCATTTATTCCTGACCTGATGGAATTAACAATTTAGAAAGGTAAATGCACCCCTCCCCCCTCTTTACGAGTTTATATTTCATAATTACAACTTTTTTTTCCTATAATATATTGCAAATAAGTATATCTCACAAATCTGAATTTGTATTTCACAATTTATAATTTGTAATTATCTGTCAGTTTTACTTCTTGCCATTTTTTTGTTGTTGTCATAATTCAGAATTTTGACCTTCAGTTTATATCTTACTGATGTTCCACACATATATATAAAGGGAAAAAATCATTTTGATTATTGTAATATTATGAATGTATTTGTTTTTCAGGGGGGTGGCAGCTCGTTACCCATCCTGCAGCAGGAAGTGGCCACTGTGCAGGAGATCCAGCAGCGCTTTCCACGGTTTCGTTCTGTGCCGATCTACAATGATGAAGCAGATCCACTGGTTGGCTGGAACAAACCACTCACCTGGAGAGCAGATGTCACCTATGCAGCCATGGTGCTTAAGGTAGACAGTTGTATGTGAAATATGATTTACTTAAGGTCATATTCCTTACTCAACATCTTTTTTGGTCCTGCAGTAAGTCATATTGTCCTGAAACCATTCCTTAATATCAAAAACTCCATTAAAGGTTTGGCAAATATATATATATATATATATATAAAGTCTCCTTTTATGTCTCTGGTGTGTTGTAGGTCATCTCACAGCATCAGAACCTGCTCATCGCTGACCAGAACAGCACCGTCAACTACACGCTGCTTAGCAACGACAATGCTTTCCTTAGTTACCACCCACACCCATTTAGCCAGCGCACTCTCACCGCCCGATTCCAGATCAACAACACAAACCCACATCATGTGCAGTTATTACGGAAACCGGTCCTGACTGTGATGGGCCTGTTGGCATTGTTAGGTAATTAAAGTAGAAATTACTATAAAATATAATATTTAGCCACATTTTTGTCATACAAGCAAATTGATCGTATTGCATACATTGATCAAGACAACAGTACAGGAACGCTAATACAGTTACAAAATTGCAACCCAATATGGTTTGAAATTAATCCTAGATACAAAATTCCTTATTTTTCCCAATGTTTTTTTTTATATTTTTTTGATAAAATATATATAACACAAAATACATAAAATATGGGCTTAAATTCCTTTTTCTATAGAATCTTAAATTACAACAATCAATATTATATTTAATAAAAAAAATAAAATATTTATAATATAAAAAAATATATCATTTGGCATTATATGTTGATATTTTTATGTTATTTTAGTTTTTCCAATTTATTTTAATTCAAATGAGCATTTTTTTATTATTATTTATTTTTCCATAAACATGTTTTGACCAAAATCTTCAGTTTTATATTTAATAAAATTTATTAATATAAATTTAATTTATTTGTCACATTCACATACATACACAGTACGACATAAAGTCAAATGTATTCTATTTTTCTATTTGTATTATTGATGAACTTCTGATAAATATAAAAATATATATTTATTACAATATTGGTCCCTTCTAACACCTACCACTGTGTAATTGTTAGGTATTGTTTGTGATGTCCTCACATTGATTTAGGTGAGACTCAGGTGCAGGCTGAGGTGTTGACTGACAGCTCTGAAGTGAACTCATCAGTGGGTGCGCTGGCCACCGTTCACGTGCCTCAGGTGCCCTACACAGCCGATGGCTGGCAGACCACCGTCCTGCTCTATAACAGCAGAGATAACCAGACCTCCTCCACCACTGACATCATCACCCTGCGCCTCACTGGAATACCAAAGCGACAGAGTTAGTCACTACAAACCAGCACCTTGTGCAAAAAAAAAAACATTACAGAAATTAATAAAACGGAAAGGACTGACAATAAGTTTATATTGATATATTAGGTATAGTTGCTTAAGGATGTAGAACTGAATAGAATATGCTTGTATGTACAGCTTTATCCTGTCTGTGTTTGTAGGCCTGATGTATGTGACATACTACATGGATAATAATGTGACAAACCCATTTAAACTGTGGGAGAACATGGGCAGCCCTGACTATCCCACTGCACAACAGTTCACACAGCTACGGAGCCAAGAGGTTCAACACACTCATAATTAATATTTAATGTTTTCTTAATTTAATATTTATCGTTTTTTTATTACCGTTACATTACATTTTAACAGGCTGCTTTTTCCTAATATACCTATAAGTCGTCTGTTTCTTTTATGCGTGTCCGTATGTTAATGAGCTCACAAGTTGTTGTTTTTGTTCAGCTTAGATTGAATGCATTTACAAAACAGCTAGAAGAAAAATACTGTTAAGTGTTTGATGTGTGTGCCGTAGGATCCACAGACTGATGGGCCTCTGCCGGTCCCATCCGATGGCTCTCTGATGCTAAAGGCAGCACTTCCTGTCCCCTCAGTGCTGCTTGTACATGTTTGTGCTCGGTCTAAGGAAGCACCCAACCAGGTTAGTGGTAGAATGACAGCGGATAAAAACATTACAATAATCCACTAGTTCAGACTAAAATATGAGTGCTCTTGCCTCATCAAGAGAGAAATGTGTGAATTTTCAAAACAAGTGTACAGCAGATATGTGAACATCTGTTTAAAAGCATCCCTTCGTGATAAAGCATAACAATTTTCACAATTGACACAGCCCTTGAGCTCAATATCAGTCATCATGTGGGGTGATTTCATTGCATCTGTTGTTCTATTTGCGTCTGTACATGAAATTCATTTGAAAGTGTGATTGCAAAACTTGTGCAAGTTATTCTTTGCAGACATTGAGAAACCATGTGGTTTGGTTTTAATGTCATGGTGATCATTCCGCAGGTAAACGGGGTGCGTTTCATCACCATCACCAAAGGACAGGTTCTGATCATCTGGAAGGATCACTGCATCGGCACGAAGTGAGACCTGCTAATAAACATACAAACTCGTTCTTCATTTAAGAGTTCTTAACATAACATTATTTTTAGATGTATAAAAACTTATGAAGTGGAATTTTCCAAAGATGAGACGACTTTCCAGAGGATTAACCACAGAGACACTATTTTTACATACTACACTTACTCTCCAGGTATTACTTCGGCTAGATTCAGAATGTTTAACGTCAAGCTCTGAGCCATATTGACCTGCTTGTGTTTTTCTCTCCACAGAGGGTCTGGAGGTGAGCGGTTATTATAGAGTCAGAGCCGTGGACTACTGGGGAAGAAATGGAGAATATTCTGTCACTGAGAAATATTCAGAGAACTACTAATAGGCAGACTTTTTGACCACATACAAAGTGAACCATATTTTATTTCATCAGAACAGGACAAGATGAGACGGTTTGACTAGAATGTCAAGTGTTCAGTTAATTTAGTTTTCACATGTCATTTATGTGTGTTTATCTGATGCTGCAGCCATTTACCTTGAACATGCATTTATTTTTTTAACCAGAAGGTCTATCTGTGCAGTGTCTGCTGCTTATATGTTTCATTATTCAAGACAATCCACTGGTATAATAAATAATAATAAATACATTTTAATACGAAATGCTGCTGTGACTTAAAATATCAAAATGACAAAGAAATGGGGATTAACAATTTATTAATAAATAATGGTGTAGATGTTTACCAAAGTGGAACTCTGATTCAGTGTTTAACATTACATCTGCATCACGTTATTATCAGAGATTCTCAATCAAAAAAAGAAACCCTGTCAGATCAGAAGGAATTTATACACATATTTGCATGTATTTAGTTATTTCACAAATGAAGCAACATGAAAACAGTGAGAAAAGGGCACGGTAAAAGTGGCAGAATACAAGCATCGTTCTTTATCCAGACGGGTAACAAGATCTTTACAAGCGATACAGGTGTCATTTTGGGCAGCTCACTTCAAGATTGTGTCCTCATTAGCTGTTGGATACAAATATTCAGAGTCAGTACAACCAACTGCTTAAGCTGCAGAAGAATCGCACTACTTAAATATGGAGAGTTAACCTTACCTTCTGCTAGCTGTTTAGCAATGCGTTCCTTCTCCTCCCGTACCTTCTTCTCTTCCTCTTCTATTCTTCTCTCCTCCTCAGCAATTGGTTTCAGATTATCTGAGGACAAAGAAAAAGCTTAACTAAAATGCGAGGCTTTTATTGAGTGTTTAAACCCTCTGAAACTCAGGAACAGATGCAGTGGCATTTCTGAATGGAAAAAAACAATACACAATATGACTTCTTTCTTCACAATTCCGCTTTTGTTTTCCCATCTCAAAATAAAATATGTTTTTAAATCTCAAATTTATGGCTTTTTTTTCCCCTTGCAACTGCAAGTTTATTATAGCAATTCTGAATTTGGCTGAATTTGAATAAATAAACTGAAAATTACAACAAAAAAAAAAAGATTCAAAAGTTGCTATTGAGTCTTTTTATTACTTTATTCAGTGGTGAAAACCTTTCATATACTAGTCACTAGTTTTCTTTTTATATAATAATAAAAATAAATTAATGACACCATCTGTACTTCTGTTGTATAGAAACATAATGAACTGTGGAAATGCGTGTTGAATCTGTTAAATACAAATCAGTGTGACCTCCATAAGCCACCTGCATATATATGTGACCCTGGACCACAAAACCAGTCTTAAGACGCTGGGGTTTATTTGTAGCAATATCCAAAAATACATTGTATGGGTCAAAATTATTAATTTTTTTAATGCCAAAAATCATTAGGAAATATAGTAAAGATAAAATTCCTACTGTAAACATACTAAAATGTCATTTTTGATTAGTAAAATGCATTGATAAGATATTCAGATGTATCTGGGTCAAATATTGTCCTATCCCAACAAACCATGTATCAATAGAAAGCTTATTTATTAAGCTTCCATGTGATGTATACATCTCAGTTTTGAATAATTTTACCTTATGACTGGTTTTGTGGTCCAGGGTCAAATATATATATGGCAAACCTAATATTAACAGGTCCACAGAATGTCATTATACTGGAACTTGCTGGTTCTTACCATATCTGCGCTTTCCGTAGATAATGCCAATGAGCAATGCAGACCACCTGGCTGTCTAAAAACAGATTGAAATCGCATTAATACCCAGAAGTATGTTTTATTGACAGAGTTAAGGAAACATCATGGCTTTCAGTATACAGGCCATGTCAACACATCACAGTGCGCTCTGACTTCTGAGAGAAACACGACAGTAAGGAGGGAAAGAGAGTCCTGAAGACGCCTTTCTTCGTTTAAAACGAGTCCTACACATCTAGAATTATGGATTTGTGAATTCAAACCTTAATCAGCGGCGACACTTGCACTGGAGGAGCCATTTCACCGGAGTTCAGCACCACTCTCCGTCTGCAGAGGTCAGAGAAACGCACGAGCGCAACGCGAAGAAGTGACGCTTATGTGCGCAGTGACGTCACCCCGCCCCCTACAGGCTTGGAGTGCCGCTGCGCGATTAAACAAGAGGTTCGTTTATTCATTTACTTATCTGTATAAATAATGTAATACTGCAAATAAACGTGTACCCCATTATATATATATATATATATATATATATATATATATATAATGCGAGAGTATGTTTATACCAGCCAAGGTTTCTTCCTCGTTTATGTAATGGTTTTTGACGATATTGTTGTGAACATTTGACCTAACAGTGAAGTCAAAAGGTTTGCATACCGCCTCAAAAAACAATAACACTGGATTGCTTAAAAACAAATAAAGTATTGCCTGGTCTTTGGAGGCTAAATAGAGCGTTAATTCAGTTAATTGGACGCGTCATGGCAACTCTGTAAATTAGATTAATCTTCTATTTTGGGTGTCAGTCAGGTCAAGTTCAAAAGTCCAGGTTAGGCAGAACGTCAACAGAGGAGATAAAGCAGGTGAGCGTCTGTGTTTTGTGGCTGAATGTGATTCTGTAGCCAAAATGAGAAAATGAATTATGATGTTCAAGCATTAACATGTAGGTTACTTTAATGCTGTTGTAGTACAACTTTATTGTCAGAGATTTGTTCACGCCATAAAAGCTAAACAATTGATAAAGCACAAGGAACAGGAGAGGAGGAATAACAGACTGTAAGTATGTACCACTTCATAAATTAAATCAGCGTTACTTATTACCTGTTTTGAAATTTCCTTTGGCACTTTTAGATAAGAGGCTCTTCAGAAAATAATCTCATTAAGACAAGATTCAGAACAGTTTAGCAATGCTGATTCTACCGATTCTATGAAGCATCAGTGTCAGTTATTTCAATGCAGCCACAGTCTTTGAGTTTCTTCTTGGCTCTCAGGATGAAGTTAACCTTTCCTCTGTTCTTCGTGTTTGAACTGAATTCATGAGACTTCAGTTTGGCGTAGTAATCAGAGAACTTATTGAAGAGGATGGAGATTGGAAGGCCATTCAGAATGATCCCAAAGGAAATGCAGCCAAAGGCAAATATCCGCCCCAGAAGAGTCTCTGGATACATGTCACCATAGCCTACAGTAGAGATGCTAACCTGGAAGGAGAAATTCATGGTAAACTTATCAAAATAATATAATCCTGTCATCAGTTTTTTCTTACAAACAAAAACCAAAAAAAAGGTTTAGCAGATGAAAGTTGTATAGAGACTGTAAGTAGAAAAAGTAGAGTTTTTCCAAGTATAACAGATTAATTATTCACATTGTTATGGAAAAGAGCAGTCCAACAGTTCACATTTACTACTTTTATTGGTCTAAGAACTATTTTTTCCATTAATTCTTCAAATAAGGATTTTTAGAAGTCTTTGTTCAGTAGTATTAAGCCATGAACCAAACCAAACAGGTAAGATGTGTATCAGAACATTGCAAGCTGAGAAGTTTTGGAAAATATGACCAAAAAACAAAAGTGCAAAACTGTGTATTTAACTGCTTTAATGAGAGAACGAACTCTAATCATATGATGCATTGACATGATATAATCAAACAACTGAATGTTAAAATCAGCATATTGGGAAAAAAAATCTTATACTGAGTATATATATATAAACAATATTATTTTATATTTATTGCAAAATATGCATAAAAATATTTAGATCCTATGCTGACGTAATTGGATCAGTTGCAATCCTTCATGCAAGAGGGCAGTTCTTTGGGTTCCTACCGATTTCTCTGCAGGATTATGGGTGATGTAGTTTTTACTGATTAATAAAATTAATAAGATTAATAAAAGTCTGATTAATAAAAAACACTAATTTGGTCTAATGTGGACTGATCAGCAAAAGCATATATTATCCATTAACAACTTACGTTCAATCATTCAAAATCAATTTTCCTATCGATCTTATGTTTCCTGTAAGATGGGGCGTGGTCATTTGTAAATTTTATGGGACTGGCTTCTGGTCTGCATCCAGCTATTTTTATCGGTATTGTTATCTTACCATATTATTTTAATGTATTATCTAAATTATGAACACAGTGGTTTATAGAGCAAACCGTTTTACCGTTTATTGCACACCTCAATTCTTCTTGTTATGTACCTATGACGGCTAATGAACCAGAAGTCTCGCCCATAGGTTTACGTCTGTGTTGAAGAATAGATAAGTGGATAGAGAAAGTAAATGGAATTTTACTTTAAAAACCTGACTGTTGCATTCTATAAACACCAAGTAACACTGGTTTTGAAAGACATTCGGGTGAGTAATTCAACTATCAACTATAGAAATAGGGTAATGTTTACTTACAGATGCCCACCACCAAGAATGTGGAATACTTGTGAACTTGGTTTGAGGGACGTCATGTTCAACGCTATGAACCATGGCAGAGAATGTGAAGATCCCCATAGCGATAAAGAGGAAGAGACATCCCACCTGCTGATAGCACTGCCTCAAGGTGAAGCCGAAGGCTCTGAGCCCTGTCGAGTGACGTGCCAGTTTCAGAACACGAAAAATACGCATGAGGCGCATGATTCGTAACACTTGTCCCACCTTGCTCACCTGACCAACAGTCTCCATGTCCGTGGTTTGTGCCCCAGAACCAAAGGTCTCAAAGCTTTCGAGCACGAACTGGAGAAACTGCGGTAGGATGGCTAGGAGGTCAACCGCGTTAAGCATGCTCTTAACGAAGCAAAAGATATCTGGGGTTGAAACTAGACGCAGCAGGTACTCAGAGGTGAAGAAGATTATGCATATTGTCTCTATGAACTCTCCAAATGCCTTTCCACTGAACTCATCAGATGCCATGTTCTCCATTTCATCTACCGTAGTCAGAGTCATTGTAACCAGTGACACCATCACAAACATACTCGAGGCAACCGCCATTAGTTTCGCTTGGACCGAGGAGAACGGTTTCTCCATGAAGTCCCAAAGCGAGCGTCTCGTCTCCCCGAGGAACATGTCGTTGAACGCCTCCTCATTTTCTTCGACGTCCACCTCCGCCTCCAGTTCCTTCTGAACCTTGAGCTGTTCGCATAGCTCATCGTGTTTCTCCTCAAGAAGGATCCGACAGCACCGCTGCGAGTATTTGATCCGAACGCCCCAATAATTGATCTCCTCCAAGAAGTTCCTCGGGCAAAGCTCGTCCTTGATCCACAGCACGCCGGTTCTGTAAAAGTTGAAGATGCTGTTGAAGACGTCTGGATCTCGGTCGAAGAAATACTCATTGTCCTTCACCACATAGTCGTCGCAGAGGTTCAGCTTCATGTTGAGGTCGGTGTAGGTGGCTAAACGGCCGATTCTACTCTGTGGGTACCTTGCTGCCATTTTATAGGTGATGCGGTAGGACTTTCCACCAACGTTGAGGTTGAGCATGCAATTTCTGCTCGGTGAGGCGTTTGAAAACCACATTGTTGGTTCAGAGTGCTTCTCAACCTCCCCATCTTCACCAAAGATGTCATAGATATCTGTCTGTAGTTCACTTAAAGAGCTCCAATGTTTCATCAAACACTGTTTAGCGAATGGAACCGCGTCGTCTGTTGACTCCGAGGTTGCTAACTTGCAGTTGGGAAAGAGGCTCTGCCTTCTGTTTCTCTGAAAGTTGAACATCCTTTCGGTCTTCAGCTATCCTCCTCAAGGAGGATAGCTAGTGTACCGTGCGCCTGTAAATCTCAGTGCTTTACTGAGGTTAAATCTACCCTATTTAAGTATAAAGAGGCAAGCAGGAGGCAGCGCCAGAGCTCTAATGCTCTCTATAAGGAGCTAAGAGTTCAACTTAAATGTCATTAGCCTTTAAGCTTTTGCTTGATAGTGACGTCTGCTTTGCGTTCTTTGAAATGGCATGCGTGCCATGTGTCAATAAATGACTGCTCTTACCAAGTTATGGATGACTTTAAGACCACCTTCAACACCCAAATGGTTTTTCATAAACTCATTCTAAACTAGAGGTTCTTTAGCTACGGCAGTTAGAGAGGAAGCACCGTATTTACTATTAGAGGATAAACAAGCAGCCAAACAGACGTAGGAATTAGTGGACAGGAAGGAATTCATGAATGAAACTACATGTACATAATTTGCAAAAATTAAGATATTTTGTTTGATCAAAAATACAGTAATATTATTACAATTTCAGATATCTGTTTTCTATTTAAAATAAAATAAATAAATTTAAATAAATAAATTAGTGTAGTGAAATGATAAATTTAGGATTAATAACATCCTAAATAAAAGTTTTTGTTTACATAATATGTGGATGCTTTATGTATATATATATATATATATATATATATATATAATACAATATGAGAATATGAATATGTACACGTATAAATGTAAATATTTTCTGAATATTTACTGCATGTTTGTGCATTTATATATACACAATAAATATACACAATATACCTAAATATATTATGCAAACAAAAACTTTTATTTTAAATGCGATAAATTGTGTTTCATTATTAACAGCACTACAATAATATATTTTTCTAATGCAAAGCTGAATTGTTAGCATCATTACTCCAGTCTTTGGTGATACATGATCCTTCAGAAATCAAATACAGACATTATTAATAATTTAGCACCACTTATTATTGACATGAAATCATATATATATATATATATATATATATATATATATATGCTATTTCTTTGAATAATGTATGCAATGTGTCTAGTTGCCTTCAAAATAAAAACTAAACCAAATGGATATGAATCAAGCTTTGTAAACAATGGAAAAAGCAGGACAGATAAAGCCAGTAAAAGTCACTTAAGGAAACCGGGTCACTAAGACCTTTAAGTTAGCATTAAGTTAAAACCCCCTATGATGTGAAGATTTAGTATGAATTTTGTAATATGTGATTCATATGGAAACAGCATTCCTACAAAAATAAATAAGAAGGAAAATCCAACCTAAACCACTCCTCTATAGTTAGACAAAAATACACTTAAATTGTTACAATTTGGGTTGTTAAGTTCAGATACTCAGGTAATAATTACTTAATTAATTACTTAATAATTACTGTTAATACTGTATTTTTGTCATGTTCTTTTATAAATGCTATGATGTTTATGCACTTTTGCTTTATCTATTGTTCTTTGAAAAACAAAAAAGTGAAAGAATAAATATTTATTCACTTATTATTAACTTGTATTAAGATATTTGCAATCATCTACATCAATATATAATCTATATACACTTCTACTCTGTTTGTATATTATTATGTTATATTTTACATTTATTATAAGTCTTTATATCTTAAAACAGTTTTTTCCCCATTTAAAAGCAGCACACAATGCAAGATAATCCTGTATATAACAAACTGTAGTGCTATCAAACACATCCACAACTCTCCAGACCTCAAGGGCATCTGAGAAAAAAACAAAACCTGAGCATGTTTGCTATTTTTACAACATCAAGTTCATATGCAGTACTCATCATGCTTTCAAATGTTGCATGAATATATTTATACATTCTCAGTGGTTTTCAGAAAGAGTTTAAAGGCTTAAACACACAGCAGATCAGATTAAGCAATAATTCAGGGGAAGACAATGGGCAAGTTTTTAATCTTAGCAGATGCTGCACAATCTGTCACTTTGACACCCCCAAAATAGGCCTAGGTGAGTTTTTCAGTTTGCAGGTCATTTAATTTTTACGTTTTTCACCAAATTTTATTTTCAATGCGTGCTATTTTATATAAAAACAAAGGATCAAATATGTAAAAGTTTTATATATTTGATATAAAACTTTTGAATAAGTGAAATGTTTTATATATTTCATTTTTCATTACCCTAATATGTGTTCTTCCTTTTTATAATTCAATTAAAAAATCTCCCGTACACTAATGTAAACGAAGGGCTTTTAAATAAAGTTTCCTAGCGAAACATGGCTGCCACAGAAGTTGGATGTGAGCATTACGTTCGCAGCTGTCTGTTAAAAGTGAGTGACACTTAAACATGTCGACTTTGTTTTTTGCCTTTGCTTGCTGCTATAAAACTGTTAGCTGAATTAGTTTGGTAAGTGCTTGCTTGGTCGCGCGGGAACGTGTGATTTGAAGCCGTTCTCATTAGCATACTAGCTAACGTTAACTGAATGGACATCACTGGCGGGCTATTGACAGGTTTTTAATTTTAACATAAGATTATTTTATGAACTACAATATAATTATATGTGTCATTGATCTTGCTTGAAGCGCATGCAAGGAGGGAATACATTTGTGCTAATACTTGGACTGTTATCACATGCGCAATTGTGTATTGATCTGCATTGATATGTGTTTATGGTCTGACTCTCTCTGTAGGCGCCCTGCTGTGGGAAGTTTTATGTTTGCAGACTTTGTCATGATGTTGAAGAGAACCATCAAATGGACCGATTCAAGGTCCGAGAGGTCAAATGTGCAGCATGCAATACTATTCAAGAGGTATAGTCATATTTAAGTTATTTAAAGGAGTCATACAAAGCCAATTTTCCACAAGCTAATATAATTTTTTTAGGGTCTTAATGGAAAGTTTGTAATATAGTTTGTTTTAAAATTTCTCAAAACAGCTCTTTAGAAATCACTCTGAGTACTTCCCCTTTAAATCTTCACGAGCTCCGCTGACTCCGCCCCTCTTTTCTGAGGCGCACTTGGAGGATCTTTTTTTAAGCCGTATTCATAGTGAAACCTGCTAATTAACACATTATTAGGAAGGGCGATTTGCAGCGGTTCATTAAAAGACATTATACTCACTGCTTCTGTAGGTGAGGCTGGATCATGAATGATTCACCCGAACAAACATAAGGTTAATCCTCCGCGTCTTCAGTCACTCAGATGTCGGGAGTAAATCAGTAACGTTACTGCTATGTTCATTAATACATTCAACAACAAAACACCTAAATCTCTTAGGAGTCTTGCTTGTCTCTGCGTCTGGTTCTGATGACGAGTCACTCAGGGCGGGTCTGAGGTAAGACACCAGTTCAGTCTGTGTAACACGCTGCTGTCAATCAACTATTGTGGGAGTGGGAGTATTTTTAAGGTCTAAAAATATATAGACTTTGCTTGGATGAATCCTACACAACCTGGGGGTGTTCCAGAAAGCAAGGTTAATTTAGCATCTGCTAAACCCTGACCTCTCGGTTGATCAACCTAAACCTTGCTTACTCGAGATATATGCTAATAAATATAATTATTATAATAAATACAAAAGCCATATTAGAATAATTTCATACAAATACAACTTTGTGTATTATTACAATTACCTGTCACGCCCATTGGAGTCTTGTCAGTAGAGCACGCACACAAGTGAGCTAACTTGCATACTTTCTTTGCCGCTATATTCACTCCGCGAGCAAAGTTAGTCTGGCAAAGCTGCCGTTTTAGAGCATTTCCGTTCCCAAAACAGTGGGAACCAATGAGAAACGAGCCAGTAGTCCAGAGGCATCTGATGGACGCAGGTTAAGCCCGCCTCCCAGAAGGCGGGTAGTACGGTAGCTTTGCCAGACTAAGCTCCTATGAGTTTAATAGTCGAGGAAGCCAGGCTAGGGTAATGTTTGATGATGGTGATAATAAGTAATAACAAAAAACAAATGCATTGTGATGTATGTATTTTCAAGAAAAATTGCCCACATTTTCATAAGCCCTTACAATAATGTAATAATAATAATTTATACTGTTCTGTCAAATAATTAAATAAATAAAAACATTTGTTTACAGAATATGTGTGTGTACTGTTATAATGTAAATATAAATACAAACACACGCATGTGTATATTTAAGAAAAATATTAAGTCTACTAAGTTATATATTAATATATAAATGTATAAATATATTATATATAGTATATATTTATGTCTACAATTTTCAGCTCTGGTAACATTTAAAGCTCTTGTGCGTTCTGTGTTCTCCAGGCTCAACAGATATGTAAAGAATGTGAAGTGAAGTTTGGGGAGTATTACTGTGACATTTGCCATCTCTTTGATAAAGACAAGAAGCAGTACCACTGCCAGCCATGCGGGATATGCAGGTTTGCATAACGTTTACCTTTATTCCTTTATCATGCAAAACAACATACAAAGTAGAATGGTCTTTATTTAACCAAAGCACTTACAGTTTTAGTAAGATTGTCATTGACCTCCTCTGTTACTTTTAGAATTGGCCCAAGAGAGAAATACTTCCACTGTACGAAGTGCAATCTCTGTTTAGCCACTGATCTTAAAGATAATCACAAGGTATGAAAAGTGTTTTCCTGCTTCCTTGCTCATTTTGTTGTTATGGGTGCAACGTTAATCAGTGCATGCTGTTTCAGTGTGTGGAGAACGTCTCTAGGCAGAACTGCCCTGTATGTATGGAGGACATCCACACGTCCAGAATAGGGGCTCAGGTGCTCCCCTGCGGTCATCTGCTACACAAGTGAGTGATTGATTGACACTAGTTGTATCCACTAGTACCATTTGCATGCACTTGACAAGTTTGTGTTTTTTGCATGTCTTAATTCCCCTTTCACAAATGAAGGTCTTAAATCAAAATGTTTAAATTCCTGGTTATTGCATGCATATATATTTTTTTTGCCCAGTACAACTATCTAAACATCCTTAAATCAAGATGCGTTTACTTGATATGCAAAATGAAGATATGTAAATTTGAAAATTTGAAAAAATTAGTTTATGCTTAAAACAAGAACAAATGCCTTTCAGTGATTACAATCATGATAGATTCTTCAAAGACACAAAAGGATTTTTAAATGCTCTTTTAAATATATTTTATAAATTTGCAAAAAATAATTTATATATTATAAAAAATATGCTATTTTTAGGATAATAGCGTGTAAATAATCTGGTGCCATGACCCATGTGTTATTCAATCATTTGAATGTGATTTAATGTAAAAACACTTTCTTTTTTTGCTCGCAGAACCTGCTTGGAGGACATGTTCAGAACTGGGTAAGGACTGGTGTTTTATTTTGTCTATTGCATTGTTTTCTAATGACTTGTTGCTAACTCTGAATAGATTCATACTGACATTTAAGAAGTGTGACGTGCAGTACCAGCCCCTCTGACCTGTGTTTACATGTCTTATTTCTCACGGCTTAGACTAAGATAAAGTTAAGAGATGGGTTTATATGTCTGTCTGTCCCACAGTGCTTACCGCTGTCCTCTGTGTATGCATTCGGCCTTCAACATGAAGGAGTTTTGGGAGGAGAGAGATGAGGAAATTGCCCAGACTCCCATGCCCACTGAGTACCAGGACACTACAGTCAGGGTAAGAGAGCCGTCATTTACATGTATTCATTTAGCAGACATATCTAAATCAGCATACAAATGAGGAGCATTGTGAACACAAGCCGTTTATGAGTGTAAGATGTGCTCATATCCTGTAGTTGGAAAATATGGCTGTATGTACTGTGAAGCTCAATCTATTGATGATTTTATCTTTTTCTGCTATTTATAAGGTGAAGATATTGCCTCGTTATTTTAGAACTATTTATATAAGTTTTTTCTTTTTTAAATTCAATTTTATTGTATGTTTCATTTACTGTTGTTGTAAGTTTGAGCAATTTTAGTTCTTTTAACTTATTTAATTTTGTTGCCATAAAATAATTTCAAATTTTCATTTGAGTTTTAATGCCAAAATGTAATTTTAATTTCATTTTAATTAAAATTGTATATTATCGTTAGTTAATAAAAACTTATGATAGAATATTATTTTATAGCACCTATTTGTAGGACTCTTATTTTTTGTTTTCATGACAAAAGATTTCTTCTAATTATCCAGTTCTCAATTTTGAAATAAGATTAACATTCTATTATTGTTACCTCATGGTAAAATTAGCCTTAGATTTATTAAAAACAATAGTTATAGTGCATTTAAAATTATGGATTGTATTATTATTTATGGATTAATGCTGGACACGAAACAAATGCTGTATAGTAGAAATAAAATAATCATAAAATGATCACATTGCATATATCATTTTATGATTTTATTTTAAAAAAGTGCTCATTTTCTTATGTTTCTCTAAACCTTTCTTCTAGAAAGGATCTCATCCTCAGTAATTCTTTAAAAAAAATTAGAAAACAGTTAGAAAATGTATACAGATATTTTAGGTGGGCCCCCTAAATCTGGCTTTATTCAGTTGGTTTAATTTAATTTTTTTTTAAATGTCATATGCATTTCACTGTATCATAGGAAAAATTAACATGCGTGTGTGTGTGTTTTTATGTTGACAGATCCTATGCAATGACTGCCAGGCTCGCTCCACTGTCTCCTTCCATGTGTTAGGGATGAAGTGCAGCTCTTGTGGCTCTTATAACACTGCGCAGGACGGCGGGCTGATGGCGGCTCCTCCTGTAGACCCACGACAGACTGCAGAGCACACACTCGAAGAAGAGCCCAACACAGAGCACCATGAGTGACATATAAGCACTGAATCCATCTCTCCATTGAGCTTTTATAGAACAGACAAGCTCTTCTCCCTTACTGCTTCTCTCTCAAGTCTGTAGATCTGCTCTTTTGGTTTATATTAAGGAAAAGTATCGTCATAGGCTCTGGTATTCATTCAGGGACAGTGAATATCATTTAAAAACAATTGTTAACTTCAAAATTATTTAATGCTATTTATTGATTAATACTGGACAACAAACATTGTATCACAGAAATAAAATGATTACATTGCATCTTATCCTTGGGGAAAATATTCTTTCACAGAGTATTAATGATATTTATAAGACTGACCATAAGGCATTATTCAGAATTAAATTCATATTTTATATATATTTTTTATTTTATTTTTTCCCACCCAAAGTGTACTTTTATCGTACCTTTCTTTGATGAACACAATGATGAACTTAATTGCCACCTGCAGGGTCTGAACCAAACACAATTCACCCCTCATCATTAACAATTAGATTGCACCACCCTGATATGAAACACCTACAATAACATCTGCTTTGGCTGGGTTATGGGTTATTTGTGACCACCACATGTTCAGTCTTGTGTTTAGCCGACAGCAGTTAACAGTGAGCTCCCCATCGCTGAAAGGGTTGTGAAATACAAGTTCATGCAGCTGTGGTCGCACGACATTCTGCACTTTTCTCAACCTAAGTGGCTGTATTGATGACAAACATCATTTGAACCCTTGATTTAAAAGTTTCATGGTCTTTTTCAACAAAATTGAATTTCAGTGGAGGTCTTCAGTCATGTGGGATACCTCAGGATTTTCCTTTTTTATGAGTATACAGTTGGTCTCTGGTCTTATTTTTAAACTAAGAGTGCAAGTGGCCATTTGTAACTTGAAGATCAGATTATTTTACCTATACAAAAACAGTTTGTTATGCTTATTTAATATATTACTGGTATTTATGATCATATTATAATCATTAGCACTGATTTGTATTGATACAAAAGCTGCAGCATCTCCACCATTAGTTTCATCCCACTTTCGATGAGATTGGCTTTGCATATTTTTAAAAGTGTGCTAGACAGATGTGCTTGACAGCTCCATTAGTCTTTTGCATCTTTTTATATTTGCGAAACTAAAATTAAATTAAACTTTTATAAAAAAAAAAAAAAAAAAAAATCTGGACACGATGCATTGCACTTTCCCCCCCCAGTTTTTAACACAATATGTGTTTAAATGTTAATTCAGCTGTTTTCACAACGCCGGGTGTATCGCATTCAACTGAACTAACATTTTTCAAAAAACTACCGCCGCACTTGTTTTTGACTATCCTCAACTGTAACAATTTTCTCCACAGCAATTAGCCTACGTCAGAAACGTATGCAACCAGAAACTTAATGATAACTTGTAATATAAAGATTATTAATATTAACTGAATTCAAATAAAAAAGGCGGGCATTTATGTCAGCTACTGTTTATTGCATGATAAAGCATTTCTCACTCATGCTTAAAATAAAACTCATAAAATTATCCACCATATTATTGATGATTTTATTACTTTTTGAAAGTGCAAAGTTCCTGAAAATCTTATTGTCTAACAAGCATCAGGATGCCCTTTTGTCAATTGCTTAAGAAACTTAACTTAAGAAACTTAAGAAAACAGTTTCATCCAGTAGCGATAGTCAAACGTGTAAATAAAAAGACAACATTAACAAATGCAATAGCTCAAAGTTATACTCTGTATTTCTGAAGAGAATTAAAACCACCTGAAAAATGCTACCGAAGAACAGTGAAGATGATACAAGGTTGGTCAGCCGTCTTCCCGAAGAAAGCCTGCCACAAACATCGCATTTTTGAGAACGGACAAGCCTAGTAAATGCGACTGGCTAGTCACACATTATCTCCTCTGGCAGGGTTTGGCTGAGGACTGGTGAGCGGGAACGTGTAACATCGCTGTGGAGTGGTGACATCTGGAGACACAATTCTTTCAGCATCTGGTCCACCAGAAACTGGCGCAACCGGATCAAGAGGAACAAAGCTTATATTCAAGTCGAACTCCACAACCTCTTGTGCTACGAGGGAAGGGTTCAGTGTGGTCGGCGGAAGGCCTGCTTGCGGGGTAGTGTTGTTGGTTTGTTGCAGAATGTCTGGTCCCAGGGTGTTCAGCTGAATGGGTAGTAAGGTTGTTTCCGGTAGAGTTACCTCCTCTGAAGAGCTCGTCTCGTTTGATTCAGAGGATTCAGAACTGGATCCTGTCAGCGGCTCAAACAGGTTAACCTGTCAGAGGGTTATAAATAGAGATTTTAAAATAGAATTTGTAAAGCAAATAATAGTGCAGCCAAGTGCTGTACAGTCAGATGAAGAAAAAACATAACAATTCCTAAAAATGCATTGTGATACAGTAGCAAAAGCTTTCAATGAGTTTTAAACATGTTTACAGTGTAAAACAGATGATCTATAACCAGTAATCCATTTACTTTTCTTTTTTTGGGGTACAATGCATTTTTCATCCGATGTCCTAATTCTGGACAAAAGTTTGGATTACCGATAAAAGAAACCGAAATGAAGAGTATCCTAAAAAATATTAAAGAGCTATAAACTAGTTCACGTAAATAACCATGCTTAATTTGTGCAAGCATAGTCTGAATGTAAATATTAAAATATATCTTACCGGTTTAGAAACCGTGAAGGACACTAAAAATATTCCAAACAGTGCTAGTCCCAAACCATCCATCTTTATTTAAACGTCTCTCCCTGTTAGAGAATGACAATTGTTCATATTAATAAAAACAATCAATAAGATTACCAGTTAACATTACCACATGCTTCAAAAACATTTGATATGCTCTGAATATGAAAGTATAAATTGGTCAAGTATTACCCCGCTTGTTCAAACTCCTCAAGAAAAAGGAAAGAATATTCCAAGTTTATCAGTCTTGCACTGAAAGTGGAAGAGAACTGTGCATATTTATATACCATTTAATTATAAAATTTACACTTGGTGTCAAATCTGTGATGTGTTTATGTTCCTTTTCTCTGTAATTTCACAAATGGTTTTCAGATCTAGACGGAAGTCAGACCTACACTAAAGAGATCATATGGTTACCAAATAATTGACTTGTTAATTCCAGTAAACATGTTTTGTTTCCAGAAATTTAACCACGAGGTGGTTGGCTGTGTTTAATTGAAAGCACACCCAGGGGCTCAACCTATCGTTTGTTTTGAATCTAGTCATTGAGAACTCTTATGGGGAAGATGAATTCATCTAAAACCCTCAAAAGTTTTTATAACAAAACACATTAATCATCAGAGCGGTGAAAACATGATCAGACTAGCCACAGTACGACAGAAACAGCCTACAGCAGAGATTCCAGTCAGAGGGCAGAAACACGGCAGGAAACCAGTCAAATTGTTATTTTTAAATCAGAAAAAAGCACACAAACTGGAAATAAACCCACAAACAGAAGACGGGAGATTCTGTCTCTGAAAAATTCGGTCTTTCAGCTGCATTTGGGCCCCCAAGGAACAGACCGAGGGGGCCCCGCTCCATAACTCAGCCAAAGACAGCCCTGGGTATAGTCCATCCGAAAACAATTATTCTGTCCATTTACTGACCCTCAGGTCACTCCAAACCTCTGTGATGTTCTTATACGGAACAATAAAAAAAAAAAAAAAAACAACCCCACTGACGTAGTTTTTCTTAAAGTTCCACACTTGTTAATACATTAAAGAGTAACTGATGAGATGCTTTGTGGGTGAACTAGGGGTGGGTGATTACGATAATTATATCTAACGATAGTCATTTTTTCTTTTAAAAAGATTTTTCTGATCTTTGATACCATAGAATTTTTCATAATCCAAAGTCAATACCAAACTATCATATTGTAAGTATAATAAGCAACCGAAAAAAAACCTTAATCTCACTGAAGATAAATAAACTGATGAAATAAGGAAAAGGAATATATATATATATTTATTAAGTCAGGCCTTGTGTGATCAATGTAAGTTTGAGGAGTGAAATCATCGATAGGCCGGGTTGAAGGAAGAGAACATAGAACAGTTAAACATGCCCATATCCATAACCAAACAGTCTTTCTGTCTGGATCACATGAAAAAACTAAAATAACATGATTCGAACCTATTAGTTTGTTCGCTGCAATTTTTCATTACTTTGTGACAAAAAATTATTTCAAAAGTGTAATTTGTCAATTAAATCTCATATATACATTATAATAGTATATATGATTGCATAATAATAGTAGCAATATAGTTGATAAGTTTAAGTGTGGGATAGAATTAAGAGATCCAAAATAATATTTATGCAGAATAAGGCATAAATGTGCTTAAGTACTACTAAAGAGCCAATAGTCTTATGCATTCTAAAAATGATTTTTACCATTGTCTTCAACATTCAGTTACAGATAAATGTAGTAACATTTTAAACTTCATATTACATAAGAAAATAATTTAGTATACATTTTAAATCAGTTACATTTGATCTTTTGTGAAACTGGCCTTCTGTAGAGGCAAAGCCACTGGAAAGCCAAGGGTGATGACACCTCATTCTATTTTAGAAAACAGATTTTAATGGACAAATATATAAAAATAAATGGTATATAAACGTATAAAAAGAAATTGTTACCTTGAGATTCCACAGACGTTTTCTAATGTTGTACCTTCCTTTACACTCTTTAAATTGCAAATATGCATTAAATCTCTTTAAACTGCATTATTAAGGTCATATTGAAGGAGGGGCCAAGGTTTTTCCAAGTAGCAACCTCAATTAAAAAAAAAAAAAATTCCCCCAAACTTTGTGGTCCAGAGGATAATTTCACAACCGTTTCATATTTTGTCTTTATTGAATAAAAACAGAATGATAGCTATGAAACAAGTAGAGAAAGTAATTGCACAAATTTGACTTTTCAAAATGCAACATTTTATTTAAAAAAAAAATCAAGATGTCACGATCAGGATGTTGAAGCTAGTCCACAGACGTTACCACGTTTTCCTGAAGAGAGGGGAAAAAAGTCATCAAGGATTATCACTGAAAATATTACACCATCTTTGCAAATGGACACTTTTTTATAAGTTTCTAATTAAAGGAGAAGTTTGGCCAAAAATTGCCCAAGTTTGCGTGAGGGGGGGGGGGGGGGGGGGGGGGGTTTTTTT
>JAUCMT010000105.1:207847-228860 GCA_032357475.1 Enteromius thamalakanensis
CAGGGGAAATGACTTGATTGGGCGCGAATGAACAAGGGATGATTAGGAAAAGGGTCATCAGCTGTGTATGATTACTCATTTCAGCGATCCTCTCGAAATTATGTTTAAACATTCACTTGACTAGTTGAGCAGTAAAAATGGTTAGCTTCACAAGTGAATGAGTCGCATTTGTGGGGTTGCCGAACTCTTATTAAAAAGCAAAAACTACATTTTTCCTCTGATCCATGAACATTTCTCTCAGTTAATGTATGCAATCTCACTGTCTGAAGCATGAGCGTCTGTCATGGCAAATCCACAGCCATTTCTCAATGGCTCTGAGCAAATCAACACATGCTGTTTTGAATAATTAGGCAAAGCATCTTCTTATAGGATAAAAAACAGGTCATTGATGTCTATTGCAACGTCACAAACTGTGACATCGCCACAATAAAGATTTTAAACCCTGGAAGATGAAAATAGCATAAAAAAGCTTCAAATTCACCAGTTTTCTCCATCAGTAGCATTGTCTTTTATGGTGTGCAACATATAAGTCTGGGGTTACATGGCCCTTTAATGATCTGCAGATCCCCTTAATATTTGAAAATATTGTATACAGTAAACCCACACTAAACCCAACTTTCCGATACAGTGAATGAACACAACATGAGATCAAAACACATTTGCAAATCTTTAAGCTTTTGTATTAATGGCACAGTATGTAAGATTTTTGAACATCCAGAAACCACTTGCACAGTGTTATGTATTTCATGCAGTTGTGTACTTACGTTATCTCAAAAGTTCTGTAGGATTTGTAAATTCAAAGAAATTCCCTGTTCATTGTCGCCAATCCATGACGCAATATCTGCGCTATCCTCGCTTTCTGCCTATGAATACTACGGCAACATGCGTGGACAAATGCGGAAGTGGTAGTTATTTAGTGCATTTCTATTTCATGGATCATGATTACACTCTCCACAATCCCAAAAAACATAGATGTATACAAATTGAGGCAAGAAGATATTGAAATAAATAAAGGAGAACAAACCTCGGCCTGGACAGAGACTCGATTCTCGCCTGTGTTTTAATAGAAGGGTAAGCAAATATATATTACTCATTGTGTAAGTAATAGTCATGTACAGGTGATTAAACAGATATAAATGAGCTTTTCACCCTTGAACATGATTTGTGAAAACGACATATCCCAATGTTCCACGCTCTGTCATTGCGTCATCGAACTTCGCCTCTGTCATTGTTTTGAAAATGCGACCTCTAATGGTGAAAACGTGCTGTGTGTTTCACAAAATTTGTATCCGAGTGCTATGCATTGCAAGTGCAATGCTGTACCGGGTGAGCTACTGAGCAAGTTAACTAATATCAGAAACGCTATATACTGTATATATGGAGGTGGTTATTCGTTTATAAATCTTGCACTATGGTAAAAGTGTTTTAAGCTATGTTACAAGAACACCATCCTAAAACAAATGGGATTAACAATTCAATTACACACTGAAAATGCATCGTCTTATATTAATAATGTTTTAACGTACAGTATGAAAGCACATATGGGTGTGCTCTCCTAGTGTCCACATACATTTGGCTGTATACTGTATTTGGTGGAGGCAAGAATAGATTCATAGTCAAGTACAAATCTATTATTCATCTCCTGGCCAGTTCTTCGGTTCTCTCTCGCTGTTCTCTCCCGCTTCACTACTGCGCTGATAAACTATTGATGGCGTTGAAAAAGAGTGAGCACTTAGATGTTGAAGAGAATGGGAATAAAATTGGTACTGATAGCTTGTATTCTAGATGGAGAAATACAGTAACTCGGTTTGGGAGGTCTGAACATCACTGACTGCCATTGTTTGCTGCCATTGGCGTTCCTCTCATTGTAAATGGGCCAAACCAAAATGGCTCCTTCTCTTAAATGAAGCACTTGAGGACACTTGGCTATGATGGATTAAAGAATTAAATCTTCTAGACTTTTCCTTCTGATCTCTGTTGATTTGTTTAGGCATTTGCGAAACACATTGGACTGATTAAAATAATTCAAGAATAGTTTTGGTCAGTTTTCATGTAATGCTCTTGCTTGATGTTTTTGGATGTTATTCATTCATTCTTTTTTGACCAATATTCACATTATTATCCCATTGGACACTGGTTAACATGAACATTTTGAATTATAGGAGGGGTTAGGAATGTTTTAAGCAGTTTGTGCAATGTTTTTCAGTCTTGGTGTGTGGCCGAAAGATTGTTTTTGAATGGAAGTCAAAGGCATTGAACAGGTCAACATCTTCCTCAGGAACAAACAACACGTCGCAACCTTGAATTAGACCCTCTCTCTCATAACATTGCTAAATGCATCTGACAACAGAGCTTATTGCAAAAGCACATATTTAGATTCAGTGTACACTAGATGTTGCATCCTACAACAGACACAACACATTCAGCACTGGTCTTTGAAGTCGAACACCGTTAGCCAAAGCCAACATGGACGGCTTTTGAAAGGACTGATCCAAATTCAGCCAAACCATAATATTTGCAGACACTAAATCCAGCCAGAAATGAAAGAAACGTCATGGAGACTGTATTGTGTTCATCCTGTCTCATGAAAGCTCTGCAGACTGAGTGTTTAAATAATAAATGAAATGTGCCATGAAGATTGAAAGGATCATGTTCACAATTAAACTGCCATGTAACAATCAGAAGCATGAAGAATTGGAGTTTTCCCTCTGTTAAGATCTCATTCACACTCTGAACTGAATGTTCTGCACATGTTAATGTGATCAGATCAAAATCAGCCACATTAAAGGGGCAAAATTAAACGGAGACATATTGTGCTGCTAGATCACTGGAGTTGAACATTGGGTGTGTAGTGTTGTGCAATAAATAATCATTAACATATTTTCATGTTAAATATAAATAAGAAAAGTATAATAAATATTTTAAAATAATTTGACAAAATATTTAAATGTACATATGTATAATAATAATAATATATATAAATAATATGCTATTGTTAATTCTAAAATATTTGATAAATCTTTTAATATTTAAAGCGGCCAAATTATGGATGACTTACAAGTGTGAGCAATATTTTATCTCCTTTAATAAATGTTTTTAAAATGTTTTTAAAATGATTGATTTTACAGGTTGATTTCTTGATCTTAATTAATTTAATCAGGGCAGTTTTGTATGTATTGAAACCAAAATGAGATAATTTATCATTTATTTAATATTGGTAAAACAACAATATATTGCAGTGCACATCACTGTCTTATTCATCTCTGTTCTAGTCAAAAAAAAAAAAATTAAAGCAACATTTCCAGGAAATTCCAAAATGATTGTCACTTTATTTAAAGTGACTTTACAAGAATGTATAACAAAATTTGATCTATTTAGCATATATGATGACGTCTGCTTCTCAGACAACAATAAGTCTTTCAGCCTCCGCCTGCCATAGTCTTTCTATTTCATTCCTCTTTGTTTTTAAAAGTCCAGAACGCCGAGCTGGCCTGTGTTCTAATGCTGGATTGATTTTAATTTTCCCCTCGGTTGACAAAGAGAATGACGTTTGCCTTTTAAATAGGAAATCAACTGCATTTCAATAAGTCTGATTTGCTGACCCTGACCTGTGTGTTTACCGCTGTGGGGAATATAAGTAAATACACTTACGGAAAAACTCTTGCTCACATTGCGCTTGGGCCTTGAATTCATTACAGCCGCGCATTTGTTTTCTTTTACCATTGTCCCAAACAATATGACTCCAGGGTTTTAAGTTAAACATTTTTTTAGCAATAACAAAGACGTTTGATAGAAATTGATGAATTTTAAGGTGTTTCATTTCTGCACCAGTAGCATCATGAAATAAAAAAAAATGGTAATGCTTTATTTTTAGTCTTTCAGGAGGCTTGGTAGGTTTATTGAAGCATCTCAAAGACGTTACCACAGTTCTGGAATCCGAAAGCTGAATCAGAAACAAAGCAATGACTGAGTTTCTGAGTTACTTCATTTGTAGCATTTTTCCGAACAATCCTCATGGAGCAAATCATTTTTTATATTGTTGCCATTTGAAAATCACAAAGCTTGGTTTATCAGCAGGTGAATCTGTTTCTCCGCACTAATATCCTGGAGGAAGAACAGACCCGATGCAAATGCCCCATAAAACCGAACCAAACGCAGCCTGGGGTTGCCAAACTCATAACTCTAATCCCCCGTCTCTGGCGCAGAATACTCGTCTGTCACATCAAGGGCAATACCATTTCCTCTCAAATAAGAATATATGACTTCTTCACTAGCCAGTAATGCTGCTTAATGTCTTATGGGAGAGAATGACTTTTTGGAGAGTTTGTGAGCTGGACCTTGAATTAGCCTGTTGAGACTGAACAAAATGATGAACCTGCCGTGTTTGTGAAGCTCACACATGCCCAGAAATCAGTCTGTTTTCATTTTAGAGCTGTCTGTGTATGCAGAGGGGAAAAAACTCGGCTGATCTCCGTTTCCAGAGGAACAACAAAACATTTTATTTCTGTTGGCATTCTGGATAAAAGCAGAAGACAATAGCTCTTTTCAGAAACCTGCTACCAAACATGTGGAGGATAAATATACATATATATATATTTTTTATATAAATGGTATAAAATTCTTTTTTTATACATTATTTGAATGCAACATAACAGTAATAAACAAACAGCAAACCAAATATTTACTTTGCCTTGTTATATATTATTATTATTATAAATCAAATAATAAAACAGATAATAAAACACATTTGTCTCTGTAGCAACCATGAGCCAGAGATTTTATAATATTTCTAACAGAAGTAATAAACAGTTAATGGAAAGTTATGCTTCTACATTAGGAAGACATGAGCATTTTTAAAATCATACTACAGGTTTTTTTTCTATACAATTGGATTAAAACAATATAATCTATAATACAAAACTAGTATTTACATTTTGCCATATCAAAGTACTTTTTAAAACACATGAAATGCTTTTTTCCCTATAGGAGACATGTAGGATTTTCCATCTTACCTATTCCAACATACACGTCCATTATTTGTTGATGTAAATGAAAAGTAAGTATTGCGGAAAACTCATGAAATGACGCTAGACACTCTCTGCCTGACACTTTATTTGAATTATATACGACCTGTCTAAAATAGCAGGCTTGTCCATATAAACAAATGGTAAAATATGTCTTTTTAATGTAACTTACATTTTTATGTCATGTTTTACTGATTTGTATGGATCAGCCCAGGGCCCTTTCAGACTAAATATTGTAAATGTTGAAGGGCCCCTCATACTCCATCATTAGAGCTGAAATCAGTCAGTCAAACCAAGCCAAGAAATATTGCAGATTTGAAGTCCGTTTTGTCAAACCATACGAGCTGTGGGTGAGACAGGTTTGGCAGATTTACTTGTACAATCTTCCCTGAACAACTTGTCACTTTCCAGCCCAACAAACAATCAACATGAACTCAAAAATCGAAATATACTTTCTAAAAATATGTTTCTAATGTAATTGTGTTTTTCATTGCTGCTTGCGGTTCCAAATAATACAAAAAATGCTGGAAACCCAAGCCGACTCTAATCTAGAAAAGCAATTTTTTTCATAATCCATTATAATAAGGATAAAATAAGGTCCCACTGTAAATTCTTTTTAAAAACGTATCATATGACACAAAACAAAAGGGTTATGAACAGGTTCATGATGACCTAAAGTGCCCCTATTATGGGTTATGAAAGGTTCATAATTTGGTTTGTAGAGTCCCCAACAAAAGGTTAGCATGCATGCAAGGTCACAAAACTTTTATTGTATAAAATGTTTTTTTTTTTACTTTAATTGGACAATGACTCCCAAACAATTCACACTGCTTTGTGTACAGTGTTACCGGGGAAACCGATATTTTAACTGCTCCAAAAGCGGCACCTAAAATGAATTTGCTATTGTAAGGAACCGTATGTAAGAAATGTATTGTAATAAGCATAAATGTCTCTGTTATGTTCAACAGGCATTAAGAAAACATATTAATTTCAAGTACTCGTATCGCTGACAGCAGTAGTACAGCTTGGATATGTTTGTTTAAAAACCGCAGTTGAAGCCCTCAACTGATGTTTATGTTGTCATGTTTTGTTTTGTCTTGAAGCACCACTCTCCATCTATCATCAAATCACGAAGTCAGTAGTGTTTCGGCATCCAGGTTGCCTGCTTGGCAGAAAATACAGTGCATTTCATTTAATTCATTGTCATGTACGTTCGTTTCTGTTGGTGTTGTCAATAATGGCAACCTGAGCGTGCGTCAAGTCTGAAAAGGAGGGGCTGGGTGAAAAACCCCTCCGGTATTTTGAATTTGGACTGCTATACCTACTTCAACCACAAGATGTCAAGTCTACATACGGTTCCTTTAATTCAGACCAATGCGAAGGACCAACAAGTAGACGGGGAATTTATTTTAAAAACTTGAGTCGAGTCTTTCTTAGACAATAACCTTATACGCGGTGCACTTTCAGATTTAAAAACTTTGCAGGATGTTTTTATTCACTTAGAGCTGTGTTGCACTGCATGAATACTCATTGTCAAAAATCCATAATAGGCGCACTTTAAACAAATTTCTTTATAATCACCTTCCCAACAACATCATTGTAATAGGACAACTACAAACACTCGCTAAAGAGTAAAGTCCACACAAAGACAAAAAAACTTTCATGCATTATTAGTGCAAGTCATGTACAATTTACAGAAGTCCACAGTCCTGATGAATCAGCTCCAGGGTGGGTATTTCCACAGCAGTGAAACATGAAGGCAGCAGCACAGAAGATCTATGAATGCTACCTTAATACAGATTAGATGAGTGGCTGTCAGAACTAAGCTGAGGAGCTCACAGGTGGTTTACAGTAAGTTTGGACAGGTGGGGAACTGTAAGTAAAATGGGCAAATGAACGACAATGAACAGAGAGTTAAAGGGGATGTATTATGAAGAAGCAGGTTTACCTTAAAAAAGTGATTTCACTGAAAATGCAGTGGAAAACAGAACATTGCTTGAAAGCCAAAAAGTTGCCTGTCCAGTCACAGTGAGGAATGATGGATGAAGCAGGATGGCATTAAGGAGGTTGTTTATATTAATGGCAGTTATTCTGCTGGTTTTAAACAAGGTCCCCAATAATTTCAGTCCAGTTTTGCTCTTTGTTTATGTAATGTATTTTACGAAGAGGCTGTTACTGAAGGATGGAGCAGTTAAAAACTACAGTATATTGGACAGTAAATCAACAAGCTTGCAGCAAATAGTTAATTTTGCTCATTTTACATGCAAAAGTGTGTTTGCAGGTCTTAAAGGCACAGCAGCAAAAAAAACAAACAAACAACCCATTTTAATTTTATAGGTCAGAAATGGTTGAAAATGCGGACAGATAAATTATGACATAACATGGTAGGGGGAAAACAGAAAGAAGAATGTACTTAAATAAATTATTTCAATCAGCAGTGCTTGTTTAAAAAAAAAGTGTACATGCCACAGACACACTCAGTTACCCTACTTGTTTTTGGCCTCTCATACTGTACAGTTTGGGGTCAGTAATATATTGTTTAGTGATTGAGTGAGAAATAAACGTTTTTCAGCAACTACGTATTTCAAGAGTTCACGTTTCCTGTCTGGGGATCGAGCCGGGAGCTCCTTCGCCGTCTGCCCCCCGGACGTGGGAAAAGGGAGAGAAGCGGAGGAGGAGGGATGCGATCAAGGCGAGATGTGGGAACATGGAGGCTGGGATATTTTATAGTAGAGAGAAGTGAATTGATTGGTCGTGCTTGATTAGAGAATCGGCTGCCAGTCGCAGGTAATCACTGCGTTCACGGTCCTCTCGAAACAATGTTTTTTGCAAAACATATACTCAAATTTATCAAAAGTGAAAGTAAATACTTGCGACACTTGTGACCTGTGACAAGATATTACTTAAGTAAGGGCTGTTTAATTTCAGCTTTAACTGCAAAGGAATAAATTACATTTTAAACTACAGACAGTTATTTTGAATTGTAATAATATTTTGGAATACAGTGAGGTCAATAAGTATTTGATCACCCTGTGATTTTGCAAGTTCTCTAACTTAGAAATCATGGAGGGGTCTACAGTTTTTAGCGTAGGTGCATTTCCACTGAGACAAATCTGGAAATCACATTGTATGATTTTCTAACAATTTATTTGGGAATTACTGTGTCAAATAAGTATTTGATCACTTGCTTATCAGCCAGATTTCTGGCCCTCAAAGACCTGTTATTTTGCTTTTAAATAGTCCAGCTACACCTACGGTGGCCGAGTAGTGCAAAACACAACAACAACTCGCAACACAAAAAACAAATCTGAAAACCAAACAACAAATCCAGACTCAAAATTACAAATTAGAGAACACAGTATCAAATCTAAAAACAAAACAGCAAACCATAAAACAAAATAACAACTCTATAAACAACATAGCAAGTCAATGTCCCTCGGACTGGGGCCCCATGGAAGATCCCTCCTCGGGTTTGGTATCAATGATGCTAAGAATGGTAAAGAATCAGCTCAGAACTACACGGGAGAAGCTGGTCAATGCTGTGAAGAGAGCTGGTTAAGTCAGCCCATGTCCAGGCCCGTCTGAAGTTTGCCAGGGACCATCTGGATGATCCAGAGGAGTTATGGGAGAAAGTCCTGTGGTCAAATGAGACCAAAGAAGAACTTTTTGGTCTTAACTCCATTCGCCATGTTTGGGGGAAGAAGAATGATGAGTATCATCCCAATAATACCATACCTACAGTGAAGCGCAGGGGACAGGACGACTGCACTGTATTAAGGAGAGAATGAGCAGGCCCATGGGTCATGGCTGGGTCTTCCAACATGACAATGACCCCAAGCACACAGCCAGCTATGTAAGAAGCATATCAAGGTTCTGGAGTGCCTTAGCCAGTCTCCAGACCTAAATCCAATTGAAAATCTTTGGAGGGAGCTGAAACTCTGTGTTGCTCAGCGACACCCCTGAAACTAGAGAAGATCTGTTTGGAGGAGTGGGCCAAAATCTCTAGTAATCGTCTAGTAATGCTCCAAATCACCTGAGAAACCCAAAATAACACAGTGTGTGCGTGTTTAATGTTAATATTAATGCCAAATTCTGTTGAAATAATGGAAGTGTTTTCGTGTGTATGTTTTCTACAGTGATAGACTGTGGGTCTCCTCCATCAGTCGTCCATGCTCAGCAGCTCTCCGCCACGATCACACGCTACAACAGCGAACTCCAGTACGGCTGCAGGGAGGGATTTCAGTGGAAGAGAGGACAGAATTCCTCAGTCTGTGGACTGGATGGAAAGTGGCATGGACCCAGTCTGGTCTGTGAAGGTAAAGTTGACATTTGTGCTCACCAGTCTGCCAGATCGTGAAGTCAACATGAAATGATATGTTTGTTTCTAGAATATGATTTCACACACACATGCAAATGCAGGGCAGTATTTCACCTCTTTAACTGACACAGGCTTTTATTGCACATTTTTACTGTCACCTGCCTAATAAAATGTAATCAATGTTACGTAGAAGTGGACTGTGGGAGGCCTCACATTTTTCCTCAGTCAAAAACGGTTTGGAATAACATCTCACGCATGGGATCATTGACGCTGTATGTGTGCGAGCCGCATTTTTATAACAGTGGGCGTGAGAATATATCGGTATGCACTGCTCGTGGGACGTGGAGCCGTCCTGACTTCCAGTGTGAAGGTATCTGCTTCTGTTTATTGTTCAGACAGTAATATGATGCTGATTCTGCAGGGAATCTGTTGAGACTGTGTTTGTGTGTGTTTAGAGATACAGTGCGGTTCTCCTCCGGTCCTGCCTCACTCAGTGTTATTCTGGAACGGTGTCAGTAAGATTGGTTCTGTGGCTCGGTATGACTGCGTGGTTGGATATCGCAGTTTGGATACAGGCAATATGTCTGTGTGTGAACCTGATGGTCAGTGGAGTAACCCAGACTATTCTTGTGAAGGTACAGACAATGCTGTCCAATTGTATTAATGATTGAAAGGTATACATATTAAAGCTATAATTCACAAGAATTGAAAATGCTGTCATCATTTATTCACACAATAAAGTTTCAAGAGAGTGGATTTTATGCTTGTTTTATAGTGCTTTTTGTCCTTTTTCCGCACGGACTGTAAAAATCTCCGTTCTCCTTGCACTTCTTTTGCGCTCCGCAGAAGATAGTGATACGAAAAAAGAAAGTTACAGAAGTTTAAAACTGCATTTCGGATAAAAGATGACATCGTGTTTATTTTTGGTTGAATTATGCCTTTGATCTTGAGTGTGATGACCTTTTGGGATATTATACATAAATTTGGCCCAGTGCAGATAAAACCTAATGTTGTAAGTGGGAGCGTTTGCAAATCTTTTATGCAAACATGGTTGTCTTTTGCTTTTTTTTTGGTATGATATTCTGTACATAAATTTAACTTAAAATGTTTTTCTGAGCGTACAAGAAGCTTTGGCAGTGAGGGGGGGTCTAACAGAGTGCTACATTGTTTTTGCTTAAAGCATGGAGACATAGTTGCTATTCAAAAGTTTTCAAGCCACCGTAATATACATATAAATATACATATACTGTACATGCATTTATATATGTGTGTGTGTTTAATAAAAACAGACAAAATTTAAATTCTTATGTTTTGAAAATTCTTAAGATTTGTATTAATTTAGCATTACATCATGTACTTACTAACGGCTCTTATACAGTGAATGGGTGCCATCAGAATGAGAGTCAGTAAAATTAAGGCTAAAACATTTTCTTGCTATGACTTGAGTATATTCAGAAAAGTCCTGAAGCTGGTTGCATCTTTGAGCTTTTTCGACTACTTATTTGTCACCCTAAGCAATGTAAATCCTCTTTATACTGCAGTGATTTAGTTAGAACTATTGACATGTCATTTCCTTCTCAACAGAGATTTTGTGCGGGGAGCCGCCTATACTGCCCCTCACTGTACACATGTGGAATGGCAGTGTCACATTTAACAGCACTGTAACATATCACTGCAAACACGGTTACTATGCTAAACAAGGACTTAATAGATCTGTGTGCGCTGAGAACGGTTACTGGACAAAACCAACTCTGTTGTGCGAAGGTAATTGTTTTTGACTCCGTTAACTTTGGATTTTTAATGAAATGAACTGACTTTGTATGTAATGTGTAAACTGAAGACACTTTCAAGGTTTGTGTTGTTTTAAGAGGTGAACTGTGGAGTACCGCCCTCTTTCCCCCTCTCTGTTATGATATGGAGAGGTGACACTAAAGTTGGATCTAGTGTGTCTTATAAGTGCGTTGAGGGATTTCATAATGTTAGGGAAGGAGATGCATCAGTTTGTGATTCAGAGGGAATCTGGAGTCATCCTGATTTTCTGTGTCGAGGTATACTTTTTTCTTTTTGACATGTTTTCTCCCATTTTTTTGTGAATTGGTCATTCTCAAGAAACTGTGCCGTTGTAGTTCAATTCTAATTCAGTTTAGTTCGACAACAGCGTGAATGTTAAAAGTTTTTTTTAGTTGAAACAAACTTAGTTCAACTATAAAGCTGCTCTATGGAAGATAACCATAGCTCCGGTCTTTTTTTGTGTTTTATACTTCTTGCATTTTTAGCAGTTTCAGCAAATTTTGTCAAAGTAGATAATTTGTCCCATCATGCTGTGATAAAAAAAAAAAACATTAAAGATGTGTAATTTCCGATAACAAATAAACCGTTCACGCAAGTATTTAAATTTGATGAAAATCTACTCACCTGTAGGACGTCCAAGATCTAGATGAGTTTGTTTCTTCATCAGAACAGGTTTGGGAAAATATAGCATTAAATCACTTGCTCACCGATGGATCCTCTGCAGTGAATGGGTGCCGTCAGATTGAGAGTCCAAACAGCTGATCAAAACATCAGAGTAATCCACATGACTCTAGAACATCATTTAATGTCTGTTGTAGTAAAAAGCCTTATATTTTAAATAAATAAAATTCATAATTAATTAAGATGTTAGTTTTAAACTGGCCCCAAGTTCATAATCTGGAGTTCTTCACCGTCTGGAGTGGTGTGGATTACTTGTTGGGTATTGGGATGTTTTTATCAGCTGCTGGGACTCTCATTCTGACGGCACCCATTCACTGCAGAGGATCCATTGGTGAGCAAGTGATGTAATGCTACATTTCTCCTAATCTGTTCTGATGAAGAAGCAAATGTATTTAAGCATATTTTCAGCATTTTCATTCCCTTTAATGTAGCCATTTCCTGAGAATGACCAGCTGTATGTGATATTTCAGTGCTGTTCGCTTTAGTAAGCTGATAATATGTATGCACATGTACAGTGTTTCTGTATGTGTGTTTGTTTAGAAGTAGACTGTGGGGTCCCCGTCTTACTACCTCACTCAGTTGTGTTGTGGAATAACAGCTCCAGTCTGGGCTCTGTGGCCCTCTATGTGTGTGACGCTGGATATCGCACAGTGGGTGACGGAAATGTGTCTTTGTGTAACTCAGACTCAAAGTGGAGTAAAGTTAACATGAGATGTGAAGGTACTGACAACATTCTGTCATCGTTTATTCACATTCATGTCATTCAAACGTGATTTTATTTTTTCATGTAATGCAATATATAAGGACATCATACATAGTTTCAGTTGGAAATAAAGAATATGCAGCATTTTCACAGTGGTCTTCATTTCTAACGATTTACACTGGTCCCATTAAACAGAGATAAACTGTGGGCCTCCTCCAGAATTCCCACTAACAGATATGCACTGGAGCAAAGCATCTACGCTGGGCAGTGTGGTTCAGTACAAATGTAAATACGGGCTCAAACAGGAGAGTGAGAAAAATATGACAACATGTACATCAGAAGGAACATGGGAGAAAGTGTCTGTAACATGTACAGGTGAAATAACTAAATTCATACTATAATGATCTACATCCTGTTGAAAAGTCTGAGGTCAAGGTTGTTTTAAAGATTTTTTTAAAGAAATGTGTACTTTTATTGAGCATGGATGCATTAAATTAATAAGAAAACACTAAAGGCATTGATAAAGTTGCAGAAGTTTTCTATTTTGAATAAATGCTGTTCTTATGAATTTTCTATTGGTCAAAGAATACTAAAACTTAAAAAGCAGCGGTTTTTTAACATGGAAAATAATAAGAAATGTTTCTTAAACGGCAAATCAGCATACTAGAACGATATCTGAAGGATCATGTGACACTGAAGACCGGGGAAGAATTAAATTGTAATGTGAAATATATTCAGAAAATAACTGTAAATAATGTAGTAATATTTCACAATATTACTGCATTTTTAATCAAAATTGTTTTGCTCTTTTTTATTTATATGTCTCATGATATGGGTACAATATGTGAAACAATGGTGAAAATGTACTGCAGTTTTTTGTTTTAACTTGATAAGATATCTGCCTGTCAGTCAAAAATGACCCTGCAGCCAAATAATAGGAATATTTGTTACAATTACAATTACAATTACAATAACTGGTTCAATTTAAGACCTTATATTTTTAAACAAATGTTTCAAAATCCACAAAAAATATCTGTCATTCTGTGCTTTTCTGTCTATAGCACATTGTGGCCCTGCTCCAGAGGTGCCACACGCAGAGGTAGCATGGGACAACAGCACTGCAGTGATTTACCGCTGTGTTCAAGGATACTACAGACACACAGGAAGTGACTTATCAATATGTGACGTCTCAGGAAAGTGGCAGAGCGCTACCCTGCATTGCAAAGGTACACATCCTCACAGTTCAGCACAACCGGATACTGTCTGCCATAGTAAAGTCTGGTCCATCTGATTTTGTGCGTTACAGAGGTGAAACTGACAATTAATGATCTGGAGGTGATTAATGAAAGATGCCTGCGCTGGAACGCAGAGAATGAGGGTTATAGGGAGAAATACACAGTGAGTATTCACTTATTCATGAAATCCAGCTACTTCTTTGCACAGGTTGTCTTCTTTAATCATAAACGGTGTTGTGTATCACAGGTAGCATTGGTTGGGTTGCGGGATTTTGAGCAGCTGTTCAGTGACAGGAGGAAAAAGACATTCAGCTCCTCTGACCTGTGGCCTGTTCTCTGCTTGAATCTAATGCCTGCCACAAACTACACCATAAGCATTACAGCCGAGTCAACGCGAGCCACATCTACAGTTACAGCAAACACTAGCATACCAGGTGCAAAACAAAAGCTGCTTTCATCCTTACACCAAAGACGTCAGTAATATTTACAATTAATTTTGAACTGAGCAATGGTTTCTGATCGAAACAGGAAATTCAGTGAGAAATATTCAGTGCAGGTCAAGCTCTAGAAATAATGCTTAGTTTCAGTCTATATTATATGTAACTTATGCATTACATTAACTGCCATTAAATTACTTTTTAGAAATGTTGCATAAACTACAATATCAGTGTTCATTTTTATATTTTTCATAATTATAAATATAATATAATTATTTCATTTTAAATGTAGTTAATTTTTTTTTAAATTGTATTGTTTTTTTATGTATATATTTTTCTTTCTTTCTTTTTTGCTTATTATTTTTCAACATCTAGCTCAGTTATTTTAATATGGCAACTAAGAAATGTTAATAAACAGACTAATATTCGTATTTCATGTTAAGACCAACAAGTTGGGTTTTTGAGTGCTTAATTGGGTGGGTTGTCTGTAAGAACAGTTTGTACTGTGTAGTGACATGTACACTGGGTTCTTGTGCTCTTTTAGTTCCCCCCGCCCCAGAAATCAAATATAGTGAAATAGAGGCTTCATCACGCACTCTCAGATTATGGAGATCCACCAACACTCTTGATCAAATATGGTAAGGACATTCAACTTTGCTTTAAATAAATAGTTAACGCTCTCTGAGTACATAATTTACAGTTACAAAAGGCTGAAAATTATACTATTTTGTATTCTTTTCTAAACATAAATGTTCAGTATGTACCAGGTGTTTGTGATACCAGTCGAGGGCGTGATGCTGTTTGACTGCAGCTCATCTGTAAGTCTGCATTTCTTCGCGAAGCAGAGATGTGAGAGAGGCTACGTCACGGCCCAGATACAGCTCAGTGGTCTGGCCACAGAAATCAACTTCACAATAGGGGATCAGAAGCTGTATGGAGACTTCTTCAACGCACCTCTGGAAAACGGACAAGACTATTATGTCATCCTCCGGACTGTGTGTCAGTGGGGAAAGGTGGGTAGATGACTTTAAAATGAGTGTTTCATACTTTGTGATTTCTCTTATTTCTCTCTCTTTTCTTTGGTAGGCTAGAACACAGTCTTGTGTGATCTGGGCTAAAGCCAGAGGTAAAGATCATAGATCAATCAAAGTTTGGGCTACCTATTGTGGTTTAATATAAACCACTTCTCTTCTCACTTTAGGAACATCCTACACCATGAAGATATCTGCTCTTGTAACTGTTGGATCCATAAGTGCTGTTGGTTCAGTCATTGTCGTGGGATACTGGTACAGCTGGTAAGACTGCTTTGTGTTTTATTTCTATTGACGGGATGAAAATGTTGTGCCTCATATGTCTTATAAGCACTTTCAAATTCTTTTCTTTTTTCCCAACAGGTACTGTAAAAAGTCAAGTCCCAGATTGTATGCTGCGCCAATCTTAACATCGTACACTGATTGATTTCTGTTGGAATAAAGCCAATCTGTTTGAGTCAAGTTGTGTCATTATTCAGAAACATCCTGCAGTTAGTATTATTGAATTTAGGACTGTGTTTTATTATAATAAAAACAACTAAAATGCTTGAAGAAAAAAAGTACAAAGCAATCCAGAAAAAAAGAAAAGAAAATACAGCTGCAAGCAACATTTATCATGGTCCAATCATCAATAATCTGTCCTTTAGATGGCAGTGCACTACTACTAATCTTCAGTATGTAAACCGTATGTCTGGAATATAAGAATATTAGTAAATGATTAGTAAATATTTAATACTTTTAATTGTCTCATGACACCATAAATTAAAATTGTATTTCAATTTTATTTTTCAACAGTAACAGTAATTATCATAAAAAAATATATTGAGTCTTAAATGACTCACTATTAAAGAGTTAATTGTGCCATTTTAGCATCATTATGATACTTTTATTAGTTTTATTTTTATTTATAATTAATTTTATATGTACTTTTTTGTTGAATTAATTTAGGTTAAAATGTATTTGTTTTATTTCATTTTATTTATTTTTTTAAGTAACAAATTTGGCTATGGTTTCACTTTTAGTCAAACAAAATAAGCCTGGCTAATGGTGGCGGTTTTATTATGGGTACATATAGGCCTGGTATTTTCGTTAAAGAGGTGCTGTTATAACGTACTCTTTGTTTTGGTGGAAACTCGGCTGAATTTCATAATGGAAAGGTTTTTTTCTTAGTAAAATTTAACTAAGTAAAAGGCTGAAATAATAAATAAAAAAATCAATTAATAAAACAGCAGCTCAAATGGTCAATCAAACGTTACATTTAATTTATTTTCATTATTTGCTGAATCGATGAGGGTGTGGTCTTCGATTGACATCACTTGTCAATCACTGATACGGCGCGCGCTACGTACGTAGAGTTTCTCGCGCACAGCTGTCCGGTTATCGCTCTGCATAAAAAAATAAATAAAAATAAAAGGTTATCGCTCTGGATTTCAAAAGAACCGATATTTCACGATATATTCAGCGCGATGTCTTTAGTATCGAATTGATATGCCACCTCAAAACCAGACCACTTTATAATTTTACATAATTGCGTTTAACTGAGGGGAAAAGATGTGTAACGTTAACGTCGAGCACTCCAGTCGAGTAAAGATTGTTCCACAACAAGATATAGTTGATATCTTGTAAATTCTTAGCTTTTAAGTTTATTTTTAGCTCCTTTGATGTGATCCAGCATGAATTCCTGTGGTCAAGCCCAACAAAAAGCCAGTTTCATGACTGTTCGTTATAACGGTATTGATTACATCTCTGAGGTGAGTTCCCACCACTGATCTATAATACTGAACATTATAGATCATATAACTTAGATTAGTGGTTCCCACACTGATTTCCATTGTATTCTGTAACAGTATTTTAGGTTTTTCAAAATTATAAGACAGCATTATCATTTTACATTATGCAAATATTGAACAATTATGCATGTATACAGAATAAAACAGAAATAAAAAATTGGCAATGTGTTAGTACAAAAACTAGATCTGATATAAACATATGAAATAAATAATATATTGTAAAGCTCACAAACTTTTAAGTATTCAGATGTCCTATGTTTTTCAGGCCTCAGTCAGACGCAAAATGACGATCAGCTTGTTAGAACTGCCAGTCCCGTTCCAGCTGCTCAGTAACATCTACCCACACAACGGACACCTGCAGGACAACGCTTATAGAGTGCCATGGAGTAAGTCTGTGTTAAATTGAATATAAAATATGTTACTTTAATTGATTTGACAAGCAAGCAGCTTTGTTTTTAATGTCCTGTAAATACCTGTGTTGCTAACTAAGCCCTGGAGACATTTTGTGATATTCGAAGATATCATATCAACATTGACTTGTGTCATTTTTGACAGAGAATAAAACGTCAGTTTGTACTCTACAAGTGACTGGGTCTGTAATGGACGATTTGAAGACCAGCACATCTTTCAGTGACTTTTTGGAGAGGTTTGAACCATTTCCGTATCAGTGTCCTTTTATATGATCTGTCTTAGCTTATTTTTTATTTGTGTCTGCAGATTAAATCTCTCCTGATGATAAATTCCTTCCAGTTGAGTTTAAAAGAAAAGTCCTTACAAAATGGAAAACTTGGTAAAAATTTCAAGATGTAGATGAGTTTCTTCATCACGAAAAAAAAAATTTAGCAACATGTTTCGAAAAATATGTGTGCATGTGTTATTAATGCTTTAAAAACAGTCAGGAAAACAACTGCTGTTGTTCAACTGTTCAAGGCAAAAATATAGAGTTTTTTTATTTTATTACACACAGGTGACTTTAGTTTGTTTTATGGAAATTCGGACCATGAATCCACATATGTGGACATAATTTTTCTCTAAAAGTACATCATATCAAAAGATTATACTTAGGTTTTATTCCAATAAGCCTAAATAGCAAAGAGAAATAAAAAATGCATGTAAAAAACGGTGTTACAGCGGTGTTACATTAGTTTTTATATTAGCATATTTAAAAAAATAATAATAATAGCAGCGGTTATGCGAACAAAAAAAAAACATTAAAACTACATCTGCTGACGCACTCTGTGCTGCGTGTTGCCACAGGAACATCCCAGCTGCAGTTGAAACCACATCGCTCCCTTCAACCCAATTTCCCTAGATTTTCTCAGACAAGCTTTATGTAGCCTTACACTCCGCCCTGCCCGCCTTAACCATCTGTGGTCTGAGGTGATTTTGGGGCCCTTGAGATGTTTGAACATGCTCTGATATTTGAGGTTTTTTTTCCAGCTATTTAGATCATAGAGCATTAGAACATATTATTGACCAACCTGTATTTTTCTTGTAATCAGCACAAATTGCTCTACAATAATGTGTGACCAAAACGAATTTACATGTTTGCATTTTTTAGGAAAAAATATTATGCGTGGTTAGTAAGTTTTGAGAAAAAAAAACTAGCTGGAATAGGGCCATGAAACAGGCCCTGCCCGCCTTAAAAGACCCAGACCAAAAACCATTATTGTTAGCTTGATGCAAAAGTAGGAATTGGTCCAACAATATATGCCTTTTTAAAAATAAACGACTAGACAACATCAAATTGCCTATAGTCTTAGAATAACCCCTACATGCTGATATTACACAAGCTCTAGTTACGTACCTGAAACTCCGGAATTATCACTGGGATAGTCAATACCAGATAAGGGCACAAAATATCCCTCTTGGTCTGACACAATTTGTTCTGAATTATCGTTGCCACCGTTATTGTACCTTTTTTCCATTCCAGACAAATGAAACAGACTTCGGCAGTATACTAAAGTAATGCAAGTGAAAAAACATAGTATAATTAACAAACTTCCCCGTATTTTCCAAAACGCCATTTCAGCACATGAAACGTCTAAAACAAGTGAAGCGTTTAATTTATAGTGCTTTACCGCGCCACTTCAAACACTCGCACGTTCCATTAATTAACGCTTAATTTAAAAGCAAATCACCTGGTCCTTTTAATTATTCCTCAAGATTCAATGGCAGTGTCCCAAAGTGGAGTGCGCACATGGACTTCGAAGGCCACGCCTCCAAAGTGCAAGCAGAACCCCTGAGATGCTCCGCCTTTGCAGGATTTTCTAATTGCGCCACCAGGTGATCCCGATTACCGCTTCGGTCTCATAGCAACGGAGAGCTGCAGTCCTGCCAGGATAGGAGGAGCCAGAGTTTTTCATTTTATTCAAGAAATAGATTAAACAATACACAAATATTAACAAGTAAATTCAAATAAACAAAATATTAAGGCAACCTTATACAGTAAAACAGAGTTCTAAAGGCAAAGAAACAAAACAATAAATAAATAGGCTAATTAAATACTAAAGTAAATGAAGATAAAATAAATAACACATTCAAATCGTATATATATATAAACATAAAATAAAACAAAAACCATTAAGACAACTAAACAATATTTAACATTTTCGTTCTTTTTCCTTAGGCCACATTCAACATTTGCAGCGGGGGAGCTATATCAGAAAATAATTTCTCCAACAACATACTCAATCATTTTACAATCATTTTATCTTTTACAGAAAGCATACAGTTGAAATTTCTTCACAGAAATAGAAAGGCACTAAGATCAGACTAAAATCTAAGAGACAAATCACAATCATAAAACAAATGCCACAAATCTTCCTCACGTGCATTACAGAAACTACAATATTGTCAATGTCCATGAATTTAGAAAGAGCTAATTGACATGCGTAAATTTTGTGAAGTATTTTGAAATGTACGTCTTTAACGTTATCCAAAATACAATATTTATAAGGATTTTACTAGGACCTTTTCCAGTTAATATCAGAAATTTTTGCATTTCAAAAAAATTCTCCTCTTGGCAATATTTTATGTTTTGATTGGAAGATTTGTCTAATATTTTTATTATTACAAGCTGAAGAATGTATTGCAATACCATCAACTTTTAATTCTGGAAATATTCTTTCATTGCTTCCATAAGAAAGATGATTATTTATTAGTTGTATCAACCCATTTGGAATAGCTTTAACCACTTGTTTAGATTTTTTAAAGAGGATGGGAAAATTGTTAACTTGCAAAAAGTCTTCCTTAGACAAAATATTTCCACTCTCATAAAACATATCCATAACAAAAAAATAATGATTTACTCCTAGAAGTGCTGAGACAATTGTTCCATAAAAGCATTTGTGATGAAAACAAATTTTCCAAGCCAATAATACTAGCCGGTGAAATTGAGATCATTTAACAGGTAACATCCCTTGAAGAAAGTTACATGTCAAAAGAAAGGACAACCCTCCAAATTTTTGAAAGATACATTGTGGTATAAAAACCCACATTGAGTTGTAATATTTTTAGACAATTTCTTAACCAGTTAAGTTTAAAAATATTGTTAATGTCCAAAAAAAAAATCAATCATCTCTAATCCACCTTCTACTCTTTAGCCTGACATTTGTCTGTCTTTTTTTAATTGGTGAGGTTTATTTTTTCATATGAAATCTAAAAAGGATTTATTGATATCCTTGGAAATCTTATCACTAACATATAAGGAAAGAGCAGGGTAAACAAATCTATAGAGAGGCCCTCAGCTTTGGACAGCAGTACTCTCCCGAAAAATGGTAAGATCCCTTTGTAGCCAGTTATTCAAAATATGTTTAGTTTTCTTGATTTTTTACAGGAGGAGCTATAGTGGCTCACTTTTGTTTTTATGTTTTATGTCATAATGGAGGAGACAGTCATGTACCTCAGACTTAGCCAAGACCGAGGCCAGGGGCCTGTTCCATAAAACAAGTTTACCAAATAAGCCAGGCTTATGGCAGATAGTCTGACTTATTTTAATACA
>JAUCMT010000105.1:228960-254232 GCA_032357475.1 Enteromius thamalakanensis
TGAGAGCATAGGACGCAATTTAGATATGTTCTTAAGATGGAAAAATGCAGTTTTACAGATACTAGAAACATGGCTTTTTCAACTATAATCTAACACACCTGAATGAACTCATCACATATTTAAGGATCGCTTTAGATTTAGATTAGAGATGGACCTAAACTTTGCAGGACAGTCGATCGCCAGGAGCAGGGTTGGGAACCCCTGGTATAAGCTTTCTAATTCTGTAATACATACCTAGTCCACACAGAATTTACAGTAAAAAAACGGTAATTAATAAAATTATTTATTATGAAATTAAACCATGAATTTTATTGTTTCAATTCATGAAGAAGATGTAGGTGATTTTCTTTCATCTGTAGAGGAAACCATTAGAGAAAGAAGGTTAAAGATGTTTTTAGCTGAATCTATGATCCTTGGTAATTCATAAAATACAAAAATAAGTCACTGGGTTCTCTCACTTTGAGTAAAAAATAGCAGGTAAAGGAAATACAAAGTGAATCCCTGAGGCTCTTATGAAGCAAAATGATTAGTCTCTGCAAGAAACTGAAAGAAGTGTAAAATGACATCAAGGTAAACTATAACTTGAGTTGGGGGGTTTAAAAATGGGTCAAGTTCTTACACGTGAAATATCAAACAAATAAATGAGCTAGAATTTTAACCACCAGGTGGTATATAGCTTTTGATAAGTTAGAATTTGTTGGGTTATTTTATTGGAATGTGTTTTGTTTTTTTGTGATAATTACCAGTACACCTATATATTGGGTGCAGCATATAAACTAAACGAACAGTTTATTGAGTTGCAGATGCTAGGTGGCAATTTGACTGCAGAAAATAACAATTCATGTTTATGTGATTGGCATTACTTTATATAAATAATCTCTTGCGTCATATAGGCCTATTTACTTTCTGGTGTAGAAGTGAAGTTGTGTCTCCACCCCACCCCCCACCCCCTCATTTGATCAGGAAAGGTACTCGTATTGTGCTCTGGACTGAAGAACAGGAACAAGAACTCCAGATGCTCTTTGAGGAGTTTAGAGACTCTGATGGTTAGTCCAAATTATTTAATTATATTACATAACAGTAATTTCAATTTCAAGTAAAAATTCTATGCTATTTTTTTTTTTTTGTTTATTTCATTTCAATAAAAGCTTAAATTACATGAGGATAGGTGTTGGCGATATAAGCAAAATCTTCTATCACGGTAGAAGCAATTTTCTACCTCGATAAAGATATATATCACAATATAGCAATTTGTATCTGAAAATGCATAAATAAAAATTAAAACACAAAGAAACTTTTATATAATGTAATTTTATTTAAACTGAATTGCAGCAATACTTTTAAATAAAAAAAAAAAAGCTTATTGTATTTTTTCTAAGAACAATTACTAACTCTTACTAACATAGTACATGACAGTATACAAGTTTCCACAGGGCATTATAAAACACTTAACATGAAAAACGCTTAACGTTTGTTTAATTGCTCTCTGGCTTTATGAAACTGTCCCTGCAAAGTCCTATATTTCTGTTTTCTCTGTTATTTCACTAGATGTGCTTGGAAATATTTTAAAGCGGATCACAGCCAAGCGTTCAAGGGCACGAATAGTTGACAAAATCCTCAGCATTGGTCTAGTGTCCGATCGCAGAGATCTTCACAAGAAGAGAAAAGGCAGTGCTCCTGGGAGTAGTACTGGAATGGTGCGTCCATCAGCATATAAGTTCTATGGTGCAACATAAAGCTAGGATAGAGCAGTCATATTTAATCCAAAATATGTTCATGGCTGGCACATTTTAACCCTCTACAACTTATGGGTACAATACAAAATTGATGCACTGAACATGTTGTACAGTTAATACAATGGTAAAAAAAAATGCCTTAACCAGGGTTTAAAATCACCCAAGCCCCAAATGAAAAAAACAACAACTGTGAATTGTACAGTTTTGCAAGGTGGGCATTTAATTAGCATTTAATTCATAATCATAGATACATGGAAGTCACATTTTTTGTAATATTTATAATTTTGTAAACTTTAATAGCTCTCAGCCAATTCAGATAAACAAAATCAGCTGTTCTGTCAGCAGATAAACATTTATATTTGTGAGTGTTTATATATGTCAGACAGAGGAGGAGTTCTTTGATTTGAATGAAGAGTCACAGCAAAAGGAACTGGACAAAGATGAAGAAGAAGAGGATAAATCTGATCAAGATGAAGATGATCAAGACTATGAAGACTATGTTGGCGACTCAGCCAAAGGAGGACAAAAGAGAATGATTAGAGACAATGCTTTGGAGAAAAATCATAGTCTGAGAAACATGGTCCAGACTTTACAGCAAGAAGGTAGGCATCATCGGGCATATTTTTGTGATTCTTTCTAAGTAAAATAATTCCTAGTGTGTGAATTCCTTATATTTTGTGCGTTAACAGGTCTGTCAGGGCCTGTCCTGTGGCTACAGAATTCCCTTAACAGAACTGCTGATGACCGCGAGGAGGATGGTGAGTTCATTACATTAGAGATTAGCACCTTTCTGTTACTTTTGCTTGCAGTTTGTCACAAACAAATTTTTAATTATTATAAAACAGATTTAATTAAAGAACCTTAAAGAACATACTTAAATACTAAAAGTAATTCTCTCTAGAGATTCAGTGAATCACAATACATAACAAGTAATGCTTACTGTACACTCTCAAACCATAAATATAATTATGAAGATCTGTAAATACTATGAATATAATGTATGTATAGAATGAAAACTCTGCATGTGTCCTGTCCATTTTATTCTCTTTATGAGCAAAAATGTGTATGAATAATGAGGTGGCTGGTCTCACTAATATTTATAGTAATAAGTCGCTAGAGTTAGAAAGATTTTTTTATTATACCACAATATGAAATGTAATACAAATAAAATTGATTAGTGTTTAAAAATCCATTTGTTTAGCTTTCAAATAAACATCATATTTTATAGTTTGTATTTTTTTAAGAAAGGATATAAGTTATGCATTAAAATATGCCTTTCCAACCCTCTATTACATCATATTATGATGAAAACACGATAAACCTTGTCATAATTCATTAACAACAAACATTGGTATAATGCATATTTACTGTTTTTGCTTAAAATCCATGAGTCTGTATACAGTAACAGAGCCAGATTTGTACACGTTACGAATATTACCTTGTTTTCTTCAGGTGTTTCTCATCCTGTGGCACTGGTTCCTTTGACAGAGGAGAATGAAGATGCTATGGAGAACAAGACTTTCCAAAAACTTTTACGCACAGTTGGCATCCGTGCACCTTCAAATGGACAGGTTTGAACTTCTGCAGCTTCCCTATTGCAATAAATATGATTATTTGAAGATGCTATATACCTAGGGTCCATTCTTTGTACATTGCTGATTAAATCTGAGATAATTTGAAAGATTCCAGATAACTGGGTATTTTATAATACATAATACATATACTTATGTTTTAGTGAACAAGCTGGATAGTAGAATTAAGAATATTTGCTTGTTACATCTGACATCACCCCTTGACACTCTGCCAGACACTCCATGAAAACACCAAACTGTGCTAATTTATACATCCACAATGTCATATAATACTTGAAAATCCTAATCTTTATACTGTAATACCAGATGGCCAGATAGCGTTTTTTTAGCCAGAAGTTTTTTTTTGTTTTGTTTTGTTTGTTTTTGGGTTTTTTTCCAGTGTGTTGACTTAAAGTTTAACTGTTCATCACAAGAATTACCAGTGTGCATTAATGTGCACTAAAAAAGTAGGGTAATTTTAGATTTTTATGACAAGCTTGATCATTTTCAATACCATTGGAAAAACTACCACATATTGTTTACTGCCATATAGGTATTTTAATCTCAATATTTGTCGGCCATGCAGTTTTTTAAGGCAATCATTAGTTCAAGCTTTGAGTGGTTTAAGTCTTCTAAAAAGACGTGTTCACTTTATATGATGAAAAGATTTTCATAAAGGCTTTTATTTATATACATATACATTTTGATCAATTAACATTACAAAACTTAAACATTTGCTCATTTTGTGTATTTTTATCTTTAAAATAGGGTAACTTTGTCACAAAATCTTACACCGCAAATAGTTAATCATTTTTTTAAATTTGATTTTAAACAGGATTGAATTTACAAAAAAAAAAAAAAAGACAGTAATAAAATTATAAAACAAATGGCAGTTTAGTTGAGGTATTCAAAACATGACAACTGCAGTGATTTAAGAGCAATTTATATTGTTTTAGATAAATTAAATATCAGATGGATCAGATTTTTTTCCCCAGAAAATTTCTGGTGCATTTCACTTACAGCCAATAAAATATCCAGTAGCATTTCATCAGGCGGGCGTTGATCTTTTTGGTTGATAACTTCAGATTCATTCATTAAGAGTCAGATTCTGTGTCCGTGGATTGGGTCGTTGAGGTCCCGACCTTCGACCGCCACCCAACCCACATAGCACCAGCCCCTTATGGTCCCTCCTGCAGGTGGTAGGCCCATGGGAGGGCGGCCCATGCCACTTCTTTGGGCTGGGCCCCGTAGGGTAAGACCCGACCGCCAGGCGCTCGCATACGAGCCCCAACCCCTAGGGTTGGTCCGCATTGGTGTTCCCCCGGAAGAGGGAGAGGGAAGTCTGGACGGATACTTTTTAAAACTTTTTTCTATCCAGGTATAAGTTTATAGCCTAACCTAATGTTAATGTGATCTGTTATCAATGCAAATCCAGTCCATTGCATAACAAATCTGACAAATAGTTTGTATTTTCCCGTCCAGCGTTTCATTGCAAAAGAAAATAAATAAAAAAAACTCTTGACAAACATTTTCCCACATAAAATTTCTATACTTAAAAAACCCAACCCAGTTTAACTCTTTATTTATTTGCATGGATGTAAAATAATCAGTCATAACCTCAACGCAACACGAATCATAATTTAAGATTAGGTTTTACTGAATTTAGGATATTTGTGTGTTGTACAGTTTCTGCCTACATTCTTTGCCTGCCATCAGTGAAGGCAAGGGAGGCAGAGGGTTTTTAAAGAAATAAAAAGGGATTAGAAAATGATAGATATTACAAAAATAAATACAAATATAAAAATAAACACAAGTATTACAAAAGATGACATTAAAGAGTTTCTTTAAGTTTCTGAAAGAGAGGTAACTATTACTCAGAGTCATTTACTGTGGTAACTTACGCTGTGAAATTAACCTGGTCGGGAGCAGGTTTTAATCTCTAAACTCTGAGTTTCTGTCGGTCTCCTCCCCTTTTTTAAAGACAAAGCGGTATTTCTCACCATAGCTTTAGTTATTTACTGCACAGATTTCGGACACAAACAGACAAGAAAGTTAGAGAATGGCTTTTCCTTTTTTGGAGGATCCCATAAATGAGGAGGCTGCATTAATTCGAAGAGAATTACATTTACGTCGGCCAAGGATTTTCAGACCCAGAGTGGATCTTTATGTACTTTCCCTTGTAACGTTAACGGTGGTATTATTGTGTGGTTGCGATATCCTGGATAATTGTCAAAAATAAATTGTGACAAGTAGATACTTGCCTGGCGCCCGAACATTAATAACCAATTATGGATTTTTTTTTTTTCAGGCTTAAGTTTCATCTTTAAGAGAGGTAAAGTTTGAGTGCTAATTTATGCAGTGAATCGTGGTCTAGCGGTTTGAGTATATCGTCAGCGCACGGGCGACCCGAGTTCGTTTCCCGTGTCCATCATTGTTTTTTTGTTTTGTTTTTTTGTGCTTAGATAACTAGTAAAATAATTGTTTTGGGCAACCATCGTTACACCCCATAACGTTACATTTTTGTTTGATGGTTACAGTTTTTCGTTGCTATCAATTAAGTTACGTATATCCATAATCTAATCCATTCTTACATCACTAACATTGCCAATCGTGCCGTGCTCTTACATTTCTTTGCTAATGGAAGCTTTCTGTATCAGGGATGCAGAGTAAGGAAGGCCACTGTATGAACTGTATTTATAACATGACATGCTCAAACCTTACCTGATTGAATAATATTTTTATATTTCATTTTCAGCTGCTGCCATGTTCTTTAATACTTGCAGAAATTCGGATCATGAATCCACATATGTGGACATAATTTTTCTCTAAAAGTACATCATATCAAAAGATGATACTTAGGTTTTATTCTAATTAGGTTCCAATAAGCCTAAATAGCAAGGAGAAATAAAAAATGCATGTAAAAAAACTGTTTGGGCCTTAAGAGGTTAAATGCAGGTTCTTCACAGACTGTGTTGTGTTTAGGTTTAGTGTGTTGCAGACAGGAAGAGGTCAAGAGGAAGTGGTTCCCAGCTCTAACCCTGCCTCTCAGTGCAGTATTTCTACCACAGAAGCCCTCTGGCTCCTTGATGGAGTTGAGAGCAGTACCACCAGATCACCTTGGGAGGAGAATTTTAGTCCATGTTTGCCAAATACATGCTGTGATGGTGAGTATTCAGTATTATTTAGTGTCATTCCTGTATTTTTTATGCTATACTAGTAGTTTTTTGGCTGTGATACTGTACTAAAAGGGGTAGATGTGTGCTAAAAATACAAAGACATCTTTGTTCTTGATAATGTTCTTGGACAACAAAAGTATGAATTTTACCTTATGATTGTCTCCTAAATCTTAGATCTTTCTCTGCAAGAGGAGGTGATATTCAGTGACCATCTGCAGCAGTTTAAAATCCACCTACCTTCATTTCAAATGATGCTTCAGAGGCTAAACATCATGACTGTCTCAGATCCAGTTCTAAATTCGTCAGTAAATCTCTTAGAAGAGGTTATTTTTAGGTAAAGCATAGCTTTAGGAATTAGGCATAAAAAATGTGCCAGTTTGTACTGTGTACTGTCCTCTGATACACTGAAATTATATTTTCAATTAACCAGTATTTCCTCCTCCTTAGACACTGTGCTTCGTATGATGCAGTTTTAGACAAGGTAACAGGTGCCACGTTTGCTCTAAATGCTACAGAAGAGTTCAAAAAAGAGACAGTGCTGAACGAAGAGGTAGTCTTCAAAACTAAATCATGTTAAAGTAAATTAATGAAAAAGTTTTGTATATTTTCAACACTAGCTATGATTTCTTAACAGTCCCTGATGTTGCCTGTTGAAATTCATATGGACTGCTTTCCAAGGCAAGAGCAGAAGTATTCCTTTGCACAAATGCAAGATTTTCTAAATGTCACCCCTGAACCAATAGAAGAATGTTTCCCTTTAAAAGATCTTCTCAAAGAAGGTAAAACTTGACATGTACATCACAAAAAATATACACTGCCCCCAAAGAGTATTTGAAAACTGAATGTCATTTGCGTTAGATAACAAAATATCAAAGCAAAGGTGTTTATTTAAAAAAGAACAAGTACATTGTCCAGGCTAATCATTTGACTTAAAAAATAATACGTTTGTTAGGCTATAAATAATGAAGCAATTGATGTTCAAACACAAATAAATAGCTAAAAAGTGCAAATGCCATTTGCTTTTATATATTATCTAATGCAGACAGTGTGGTGCCGTTCTAATTTGTATAAAAGGCAATAATAATTACATTTCAATAATAGTCACCTCGGCTGATAAACACACAGATGAGTTGGAGGTCCTGGAAATGACTGAAAGCTACTGTGCTAACATCATCTTCAAGGAGCCACAATCTCCAGGTATGGCAACTATTTAGTTTCTTTTCTAATTGCAATCAAAGAGTTATTCCTGCTGTAGATTGCTCTTCTAATCTCCAGTGTCTTCATCATTCCAGTTGCTTTGAGGTCTTATGCTGAGATGGAATTAGACCTGCTTCTTTCACCATGTAGTCATGCGCTGTGTCTACCAGACATGTCTATGTCCAGCAAACAGCTGTCAGCTGAGAATCTGTCACGAGTTTATAAGCAGTGAGTTTGTTGCTACTGTTCTAGCAAAATGAGAAGGCTGTAAATATTTGGTGGGTTAAGTATGTAAAGACATTTAGCTGTCACTTGCACGTTTTCATTCTTTTTATTTTCTTCCTTTATACAGTGCGTGCAATTATAAAAACTGTAAATCTATTCCTCACAACCTAATTTTCATCTGTGTTAAAGTAAATGCAGCTTTTAACCTGATTAAGGTCTATAAAGAAGGTAAATAATAATGAAATGTATTATGAAGTAAATAATATGTAATGTGCTTTTCCTAGGCATTTCGTGTCAGACAGTGATTGTGAAAATATGGAAAAAGCTGTTTGGATGGCAGAGAAATATCCCCAATGTGTGGCTCGATTTTCACTTGCTGGTAATGTTTAAATATGCAGAAAATAATGAAACTTGCATCCATAGCAGCTCTTTATTCAAGCCCATAAACTCCATTGTGTTTTTGTACAGAACCACAGGTAGCTAAGCCGTTGGTCCATGTTCAGTCACTCGCAGAGCTTCTTACTCTCCTGAAGGTGGAGAAGAAACAGGTCGCAGAACCCAAGAACAATATGGACCAGTTTCACCTAACTGGAAATACAGTGAAACTTCCAGAAAATATCTTCAGAAATCTCTCCATCTATACTGAGAAAATGTCCAAAGAAGACTGTAAGACAGCTATGAGAAAAACACATGTGGATGAAACATTTTCACCACTCTCTATTATGAAAATAGATGGTAAGACGGAATGCAGTATTTGTCTCTTAAAAAAAGTTAAAAATAGAATGCAATATTAGTCTTTTTTATATTTTGTTAGAATGAAATGCTACTCTTAAGTTCTGTGTGCTAATGTTGTGTTTTTACAGAGATGCTGAGTAAGTGTGCTTCAAATGCAGGTGAGCTTTTTAAGTTTCTTTCATTGTACATTTTGGGGCAGTTTCCCGAACAGGGTTTAAGACTAGTCCTAGATTAAAATAAATGTTAAAAGCTGTCTAAACTGGAAAAGGCTTGCACTGAGAAATCTTAAAATACATCATTGTCATTGTTTGGTCTTAAAATGCACTTTTGTAAGACATGTTTCTAAAAACTCTTAAATTTCCTAAATTAGGAAAGGTCTAGTCCTGGCTTAATCTTAATTCCTATCCGGGAATCTGGCCCTTTATGTATATGCATCCTAAATATGTGTTTTCCAGTCATGATTGTGTACTAAATAAGGCAGAAACAGTTATTTGCTCATACCTGAGGTGTGAACAAACAAAAGTGGAAAATAAAAAAAGTCTAGAATGGCTGTTGTGTTACTTGTTCACCATAAAGGAATATCCTTTAAGTTAAAGTTACTTTTGTGATGGCTAAGATGAGTTTTGATGAGCATAAAGACTTATATCAAGAACAAAACAAAACAAAAATACAAACAAACTAAAACATTGTTCTGAACTTTTGACCAGTTGTGTACAATGGCAGTGAAAGGGGCCAATCCATCAATGTTAAAATGCTCACTGTTTTAACAATGTAGAAACAAGATCCATACAATACATGTGTTAAATAATACAATATAAGTGCTGTTGAGTGAGCACAACTTATACCAAACATGGACTATTCCTTTAATCATTGTCCAGGAAAAAAACGAGCTATACAGTACATAAATGTTATTTTGGTTTCTCAGCACTGCCACCTTCAGGTCCTCCCACTGCAGTTCAACTTTCCCAGAGTAAACCGCTGCAGTCAGCTGTACCTACACAGGTGGATAGAGGTACACCTGTAAAGTTCTTTATAATGGAGTGTCACCAACAAGACAGTTCTACAGTGAGAACAACCAGAGGAGGCTTTAAAGCTGCAGAGATAAAACAACAGAAGGATCCAGCAGAAGGATGCACTGGGAATTTCTCTAAAAGTCCTTCAGAACAGCAGCCTGTCATCTCTGAAGTGATTGACATGTCTAAGTCTTCTCCAGTGAAGTCCAGTGTTAAAGGTACTGAAGTGAAAATACAAACACTTTCTAAGCACTCAGAACAAAGAAGAGAAGAGAAGATCTCTACATCATCTCCATTTTCCAACTGTTCGAAAGGCAGAAAGCGAAATAATTCTGTAGTTCTGTCACATGAAGACCTGAACCCTTTGTCATCTTTTGTGACATTAAGAGCAATGCAGATATTTCCAATGCAAAACCCTCAACAGAGCAGTCCTACATCTGCAGGTAGAGTGACACAATCACAACTTTTTTTTCCTTATTGTTATATATCCAAGTGAAATTACTTTTTAGCCAAAAAAACTTGATTTTGTTAATATGGATTTCATTTTGTAAGGAACAGCAGAATGTTCGGAGGACCTTTCTGACATTTTTTGTTATTAAACAGTGACTGATACAGTATCTTAGTCTGTCTAATACTTTGATTTATTTCAGAGGTAAATGTGAGTCAGAATTCTACAGGAAACGTCTTGCTAGAGAACAGAATAAAAACAGTGAATCACGTCTCACAAAGCAGTGGCATTGCCTCTGAGATGAGTTTTACACGTGAAGAGAAACAAGAAACCATCAGTAAGACTATATACGTCCAAGCCACAGGTGCCTTCAGTTTCTTGTGTATTCATAATCATTTATTTGGTTGGTTTGAGAAATGAATCACCATATTTCATGTTTTCATTCCTGTAGAGTGTCAAAGAGATGCGTATAGGGAGCTGAATGCATTGGCTCTGGCCTCTCTAAGTAAAATGCAGGAGCTGGGTATTTCTGCTTTGAACAACAGAGACTTTGGTACTCTGTCTTCTGAACTCACAAGATTCTTCATGAAGCAGCAAGAAAGAATGCTTCGAACAGAACAGAGTCAGAGGAGACACTTTCTCACATATTATAAGAATGCACAGAACATTGTGAAATACCCGAAAATGATGGTTTTTGCAGAGAAACGTTTGTGTGATGTTTTTTGTGGCAGATGGGGACAGTGTGTTTAATGAAATGACACTGCTACATATTCTGGTCACGCTGAAGGAGCATGTCCTGGCAACCAATGACCTCAGCACAGCCATCGGTAAATATCTGAGAAAAAATGCTCATGTCTCATAGAAAATGGCCTACTATTGCTGAAAGGAAAATTTTCTAAAAAAAAAATAAATGTAAAAGCATGTCTATTCAAGTTAATGAGTTCATGTTTTGAATATCTTTGCCCTATATAGGGTTTTCTGAAATTTTGATTCTATGAAAATTCATGATTAAAAAATAAAATACACTCAAAAATGTAATCTAATTGTCAGATTACTGTACAACAGATATTTACTCATTGTATTTAAACACAGAAAAAAACTAATATTAAAAATAGTAATATTATTTATATTTTTTTAACTAAGATATGTCAAATTCTGTGACATTGCTGTCTGGGATGAACAGATCTCATTTGTGTTTTGATCATTGTAGTGTAGCTCACACATCTAAAATCTTGCTTGGTGTAGGTTACCTGGCTAATGTGAGGGATTCCTGTGCTCTGAGCTGTCTGGATGAGCTGTTGAGAAAGTTTGAGGTTCTGCAGTATCTGAGTCAGAAGAGAAAAGGACCCAATCCTAAACTTCTGGAGCTCCAGGAGCAAATCAACACATGGATGAAGTCCCATTCTAACCCTAAAGACACTAAAGTAAGATTTATACTATAATAAAATTAGACAACTTTTTTGCATATACAACACACTTAAATAAACCAATATATATTTGTAAAAATGACTATAGAAATAACTATAGAATTGACTTGACTAAGCACACTTTATAAACAAAGATTTCACAAAATGTGAGTGTTTAATGACTGCTGTTAAATTTGAGCAGATTCTAGTTTTGACAGTGAACCGTGTAAACACACAGTTGCTCGTTGCTCTCAAACAGATACAAGGTGAGCTAACTTTCATAAACTCTACAGATTTTAAGAGACAGGTACTATGTGGTGATTGCCATGTCTAATTCTGTGTGTGTTCAGGAAACTCTGTGTCTGAAGTCATCCCCAGTGAAGGAAATAATAAAGTTGTGAGCAGAGAAGTGATGGACAGGTATATGGATCTTGTATTTATATTGAATACATGAGGTCTGGATGTACTGACTGATGTAATGTATTATCTGTCTGTCTCCTCTCTCCTCAGACTCTCCTGCAGTATGTGTCTTGTTGTGTGCAGTCAACATGTTGGGCCTGACTTCCCATGGCAGTGTTTCAGCGTGGTGTTTGAGCTTCACTCTGTGGGTCACTCACCCTTCAGCAGTGTGTGTTCAGAAAGAAACATCCACTTTACCTCCTTCTTCACTGCAGTGCCTGAATCCGGTCAGTCCAACAAACCTCATCAAATATCAATTAGGACGTTCTTCAATGTTTCTTTTTTCATTTTTGTGTTTGGTTATTTGAATCATTAATTTGCAGATTTCTCACAAGAATCTTCTTCTGGATTATATCTGGATACAATTCCGTTTGTGTTGCTGGTCACTGATGGATTACTGCAACGCTTCAAAATGCAACGCGCACTGGAGACAATGTGAGTTACTCAATAGTTTCTCCACACTGCTTTGTCATTGTTTTAAAAAGTAGGCAAAATTAAGTGGTTAGCATGATGTGAAGGCTGACACATTGATATATATATATATATATATATAGTTAAACTACAATAAAACTATACCACAATTGCTTGGTTCACGACCACTAAGCTTTAACAGCTCTTTCAGTCTTGATTTAAAACCTACAGAAACATTTGATACAGTGACACTTATGTATTTTATGTCACCAAATAAATAAAAGAAATATGTTGGGCTGTTAACCACATACCTTATTTTAGACATTTAGGTAAAAACCCATTCAGAAACCCAATTTATGGAACTGTGGAACTGGAAGTGGCCTGAAACAAGGAAACCAAATTGTTTTAAAAGATGACTTTACATGTCTGTGTTTTGTTCCGTCTCTGAGTACAAGCCTCCTGAGGAACAGCGCCACTTATCTTTCATGCTTTTAAAAGGCATAACTAAATCTATTCAACTTTAATAACCCAAGCACGTCCCATTTTGCAAAAGTCATCTTATGTAATTTTACTGATATACACTCTTTTATGGAGTGAAAGTTCACTTCTGGAAAAGGGGGCAGAATGGGGCACAATCATTTTCATTCCTTTGTTGTAAAGAGCGTATGCTGATGTACAAAGACTGCTGTTGCCAGGTACAATATGGTTCTGCTGGAGAGGAAACACTCTCCGTCTGCAATGCAGCTGGGTGGAAGCCATTATGATGTCATCACTGTGGATGAGAAAACCGCCATCCTCATCCAGGTGAGGCTCGATACACACTTGCTCTATTGTTCACAAAGTAATCCTGAACATGTGAATCCTGTGTGTGTGTTCAGGAGCTGGGTGAGTTGGACATGAGCATTGGAGTGGCGTCTGAGCAGGTTGTCATGAGACTCACGGTCCTCTCTCTGCAGTTCAGCCTCTGCTGGGTCATTCTGCACTGCACTGAGAACCACAGGGCACTGTGAGTTTGCAATACGTTTACGTCTATCTGATCATGTTAACAATCACCATGCATTATATTTGCCGGCTGGAATCCGATACTTGTCTCTTAGTACTTTTGGGGTGTCTTGTATTATCCCATAATCTCATTAATGTGTTCTATGTCCTGTTTTCCCCCCACTTTTAAGGATCTCCCGTAACATCTATATCAATCTGCTTCATATTTCCTCTGCATCTGTGTTGTTTGGAAACAAATCTGAGAAGTTTGATGTAAAGGTATTTTCTTCCTCATTTTTTTTTAATTACAGATAATGTATAGATAAACAATTTTTTTGTGTTTTTAAAGGTCATGCCAAGTCCAGATATTTCCTCTGTTGTATTAAAAAGTCTGTGTACGTTTTTAGGTAATGGCACATGTAGCATATGTATTTTAGGTGTTACTGGTGTGTGAGGAAGAAGAGATAGCCGGCTACATCTATAAGATCTCCTTACATACGCTGATGAACTCTGAGAGAGATGGACTGAGCTGGTTGGATAGAGACTGGCTCAGTGTGCAGACCACAGAGGTAAATGACAGGTCTGGACCTGTGTACACAAAATGCTGCAGACAAAATAAAAGTTCATCTCAGATAATTTTTATGACTTTTTGCACCTTTATTAAACATTTAAAAAATGCACAGATTAATATTAAATATGAGCAGTTGCTAGTAATGCCAGAAAACTATTTTCTGTAAAAAACCTCACCAGATTTTTCTCAGTAGATGGAGCTAAAAAGTTTCTTTTTCTGTGTTCAGTTCAATCATGCATGAATATGTGTTTGTTTTAGGCGGAACGTTGCCTTCTGGAGTTTCCCTGCATTAATCCTCTGGTTGCTCAACTGATGTTAAAAAGAGCTCCATCACTGCAGTGGCTGCTGGGAGCTTCTTTCTCTGAGCTGCAGGAAATGTTCCCACAGATCCCTCACAAAGTCATTAAGGTAGTACTAGTTTCGTTCAAGATCAAACTATCACAGGGTACAATGTGGCAGGGTTGCTTGTTGACATTTTCACACATTATTTTGTTTTTCGCAGCTCTTTAGTGACATCACAACTGAGTCCAAAGTCAAAAAGAGTGAGACTACACCCTTCTCAAACATAAACAGCCAAGCTCTCACCCCCCTTTGGGAACAGGATCCTGTTAAACCACAGATACAGCTGGAGGATAAGACGCTGCCTAGACAGTTTACAGAGCTGAATTGTCAGTTTTAGTGTTTTAAAGGATCCTAAATGAACACTCACCAAGCACTAATGTAAAAACAGGAAAAGCTTTGGTAATAATATATATTTACGGGGAAAAAAATTGCATATAGTTCAAATGTTAAATAATGTAAACTAATTTTAAAAATTACAAAAACATTATAAACAATGACTTTTATAATAACTTGTGATACAGTTTTGAGTATTAAGTAAGGCTTTTAAAATACTTTTACTCAGCAAGCATGCATTAAAATGATCAAAAGTCAAAAGATAAAGATTTTATCTTTATTATATTAAAGATATTACAGATATTATTAGAAGATAGTTTAAAAAAGGTATTTTTTCAAATAAATGCAGTTCTTTTAAACGTTTCATAATTTAAAGAGTCTAAATTTAATAATAACCATTATTAATAATTCGGTAGCAATAATAATCAAATTAACATATTTAAAGATTTCTAAAAGGAGTTTGTTGTCAAATGAGGTTGTTGCCGAGTTCATTTTGGATCCTGTTTAAATAAAATAAAAATAAAAAGAAATTCAGGGCAATCACTTAAATTTCTTCTTCGTTGCATTAGCAGGTCATAATAGCATGAGAGGAGAGGATACGGCTCATTTTCACTCATTATCGCCGAGTCAGTTCAGCCGAGGTTCAGCTACAGCGAGCGTCTGGCAGCTACAGGGTGAAGGATTTATTCACTACCCAGATCTCGTGCCAGACCGAGCTGCTCCACGAGGGCATGCCCAGGTTCCCTTGGCTCCTCTGCACACTCCTGAAGCACTGGGAGGCAGAAACACTGTGTTTGGATTCAGCTCTAGACCGCAGAGTCAGACTCACTGGAGCTCACCTGAAAACGATCTGAAGAGGCGAGGAGAAGATGTGCACAGTGGTACACACACACATTTCTAACCTCCATGACTTCCTTCTGTTTAACAAAAATGACTTTTTAAACAATATTTAAAAATAGTCTCAGTTAATTTAAAAAACTATGATTCTCCACATATAATTATGTGTGTATTTGCAGTATTATTTATTTCTAAAGGCAGTTAACTGAAGATAATTAAGAAAGAAAATTGTCAGGATTAAAAATACATTTCTTTAGAATGTTAATAAAATGAAATGAGATTGTGAATTCTGAAAGTGAGAATAATATTTTGTAAAAGACTAATTTAGCTTCTCAGAAAAACAATTAGTGTGTGAAAGTATGCTTAGAATCGGTGTGTAAATTGAGCTCATATTACATTAATTGTTGAAAAAAGGCATTGAATTGAACATTAAATTTAATGAAGAATGAAGTGGAAAGACTGAAGTAAAGCATACCAAAATAATTAACAATGGTTATTATTATAATCAATACACAATAATAAATGTTTTGAAAAATCTTGATTTGTATTTATTTATGTTACAGTGCATAGAAATCCCATTGACTTTCGCTGTACTGTAAAAACAACAATATTTAAATGATCTTTCTCCTTAAAAGAAATTCAGCATGAAATAATGAGTAGTATCAAGAGTTTGCTCTATCAGTCTGTGTCTGTGTGTTTATTCCCAGTGCTTCCACACAGCAAGAGAGGAAGACTCCTATGTGAACGAGTTCCAGGCAGAAATGACGGACAGACTAGACTGAGATTTTTCTGAGGAAGTTTTGCTACTTTGTTAAGTATATCACTGATATTTTAGACAATTTGTCAGTTTTCATGTTGAATATAATGTTACATCAATACAGTTCAGTCATATATTCATTAAAATATGTCTGTAATTTATAGTAAATGTATAAAATGAATGGTTTATAATAAATGTAGATATTGTTCCAATAATCACCCTTTAGGTGTATTTATAATTATTTATATCAGAATGACAGTTGCAATAAAAAATAGAAAAAGAAACAAGTCAAATCAAATAAATTGACATGCACACACAATTTTTGTTAGATTTAATATTTTTATTATAATTTCTTTTTTAGAGGGTTGCAACTTGAAATGTCCTTAAAATATACAAAATCTTAAAAATTGAAAATTGTGTATTTTTAAATTATGCCCAACTTTAAAATATTTTGGAACATACAGCTATGAATTAATCCTTGTGAGTTTAATTTAAATGTATTTATTGATTAATATATTTATTAGCTTTTTTAAATTAAATTGCATAATGTTATATTATATAATTTATTGTTTTTAAATGGTTGTCCACAGTCATGGTTTAATATGCTAAATACAGTAAATATGCATATTATACTAATTTCTAAAAGTATTTTGATTTTACCTCAATTTGTAATTTTTAAACTGTTATAGTCATTATTTATTTAAATTAAATGATCAGCTGGAAAAGTCTTTGAAATCTACTAATTAAAATTGTTTGGAATTACACAAGGTTATTAGATATAATCTTTTTTTTAAACGTACATCTTAGGGTGCGACTGAAGGTTTGAGCTTTGATTGTTTAAAAGTATTTAGTGCCATTTTTTTCCCCCCACTAATTGCAGGACTCCAGAATGACGTGGCTTGTGTATCTGCTGACCTTTGACCTACAGTTGAGAGTGAGCGTATGCACACATGCATCTGTTAGCTTTATAGTCTGTACACAGAAGCAGGTGTAAAGAATGCAGATGAAAGAGTTCTATTCAAACGTGACACTGTATTGACAAACGTACATTTCCTGCTACACGTTACTGATGCGGCGCTGCTTATTTAGAGGAGGTCGCGTCGGTCCGCAACTGAATAAATCATTCGCTGTGTGAAGCAGAATTGATTGGCGTTAAAAAAACATTTTCAAAATTACCAGTCTGGATGTAGATTGGGGACTACGGTGACGGTGGGCATTAATTTATCTCCCACACCATACGCATTTCCAGCCTCTCGCTATTTTCTGAAATGAGCGTGATAGAAAGATAGTCATTCAATTACAGGACGATCTTCTTATCGCTGACAGTCAGAGGAGAGGGAAAGCGCTGCACAGACACAGGAGGAGGAAGAGAGGGAGAGCGATGGGGGTCGGAGGGCTTATCTCAGCGCGCCAGCAGTCTGAAAGCAGCCCCTCGCAGGAATGAGCTCCAGAACAGACACTCCCACAGGGCATTTTCCTCTTTCCATCACTCTCCCTTTCACTCTCTCTGCACCCCGTGAGCCTCAGCCTCTGTAAAACACCAAACAGCCTCCATAAATAACTCCCAACGCCATCTGAGCTGCCCTACTCAAACAAAAGCAAATAAAACAGCAGCGTTTGGACACTGGCTGTGAGGGAGGAAGACGCGTGTCCAGTCCGAGGCAGTAAAACACAGTGACCGTAATCACGACGCTCTTTCAGATGGAAAAGAGCTGTGAGAACAGAGCATGCTGTTCAAATCTCAACCTGTTTAACGGCTCTCTGCATTGCAAACATTGGGTCAAATCTCTTGTCGCCCTTATTGCAGTGTCAACAGTGTTTTAACAATGTCAACTAAATGCTCAAATAACAGTTGGGGAAGGTTTCTGGATTTAATTGGTACTGAACAAACCACTAACCCCTACAGTAAGTTACATTTACTGTCCGGTTATTTGCTCTTTTTTAGGTTATTCAAAATCTTTTCCCTTGTTTTTCCATAGTTATATACTGTTTTTGTTTTAAATAATAAACACTACAAATTGTGTATATATAATGTCTAAATATTCTGATATTTACATAATTGAATTTATATAATATATAGAGACTGTCAAACGATTAATCGTGTTTAATCGCATTGAAATTAAACGTTTTTGTTTACATAATATATGAGCTTCTACTGTATCGTGTATATCTAGATATACACTATATTTAGAAAATATTTGTATATACAGTACATTGAAATATTTATATTATTGTATGTTAAGAAATGTGTGTGTATATATATATACTTAAGATATAAACATTTTTCTTATATATAAATTATTTTTATGTATAAGAAAAAAAATTATTTGAAAAGTGCATATATTTATAATAGTGCACATGTTTAAAATATTGATTTGAAAAATGCATATATTTAAAATATACAGTATATTAACTGTGAAAAATGTAACGAGAATTAGTTTGGATTTTAAATTATGTTTATCTAATTCTCATGTTACATTTTTCACAGTCAATATACTGTATATTTTAAATATATGCACTTTTAAAATATATATGTTTAAATATGTGTATACATAAATACACATGTATGTATATATTTAAGAAAAATTCTATGCATATTATTAACTAATTTATATATAATATAAATTCATAAATATATGCATGTAAAGATTATTTAAATATATACTGTATGTGCGTATCTTATATATATATATATTTATGGACATGATAAATATAAACAGTACACACATATATAAACAAAAACTATTCTTTTGGATGCTAATAATCGTTGCCCAGCACTAATATATATATGTATTGACAAATACATCTTTTGATTGCAGACTTTTGGGGAAAAAAAACAGATTCCTGGAGTGTTTTTCACAAACATCTGAGCAGCAGAAGTCTCCGTTTAATTGCATCAGCATCTGGGATAAACACCAGCGCAGTTCTTTCCAGCTCAGGTAGGTTAGAAGTTTGGAGAGAGTTTGTTTTCGGGCAGGTCTGCGTGTCGCTGAAGTTTTTGGCAGATCTGAAAGGCAGCTCTGCAGGTGCAGGGTGTGTTTAGCCGTCGAGTCCGAATGAATGGAGTCGTGAATTCAGCTCCGTCCTAACTGTGTCTGTCCTCTGCCTGACTCCTAATCCCTGCATAATCCCATTATGCAAATCCCCCACAATTCTCAGAGAGACTTTTAACGCAACAATTGCTGCAGCGCGACACCAGCTTTTGATCTGAAGGGAGGTTGAGAGTTCGGGAGAGAGCGAGAGGGGGCTTCGGGGACCTTGGCCCCTGAAGAATGTGCTGATCCACAAGCTTGCCTCTGTCATAACCTAGTGTAATTTATGTGAAGCCCCGGGACATGCTAAACAAGATTACCATCATTCAGACAAAACCCATATTATTAATCTGTCAGGGTGAATATGCTGTGGCTTTTTTTGGTACCGTCTTGTCCAATCAGAGGAAGGTTTTCATTATGATGTCACTTCGCTATTGGACAGAGTCACTGTAATAGATCTGTTAGCAGGTGGACATTCAGCATCCCAACAAAAGAGGGAAACACATTTTGTACAACAGCCACGTATTTGTTAGAGCTCATAGGCAATAAGTCTGCTTTGAATAGTCCGTCCTTTCTGTTGTTTTTTGCCGATGGGCTGAATGTGGAAGAGTTGAGATTATGAATAAAAATGTGTTTGGATTTCCCAAATTCCCAGTAAAAATGTTATATGCTGGTTGATTCGCTTTATTAAGTGTTATTAGAAAAGATGTGTAATGTGAAGATGTATGAATTGCTTTTTAAAGAGAGTGGAAAATATGCTAAATATATTGACCCGTTATTTGGTGGAATAAAATAAATACACTAATTTAACTCAAATATTTTTTTAACTATTTTAAAGCAAAATGGCCAATCTACGTGAGGAGCAGTCTACTGTAAAGTGTATATATATGAGTACTGAAAACATTTATTATTATGTATACATATACATTTTATAATAGTGCATAAATACACTATTTGAAGTGTTTATATTTTTATATTGTGTGTATCAGTTTCATACATTTTTTTTAATTTTAGACTTATTTTAGTATGGTTGTTCATATTTTGAAATACATTTTGCAATTTATTTATTATTTTTAGTTAATCATTTTTCGATTTTTTTTTACAAATATGTCTATATAGTATTAGTACAGTATATTTATGTAGGTATGTAATTTATAGATAGTAATTAAATTGACATAATATAATTTATTAATACAACTTTTTTTGTATTAAAAATATTTAAAGATTTATTGCATTAGGTGTGTGTATATAAGTATATATATATAGTAGTATAACATAATATTTCATGATTGTTTTTCTTGTTTCTGACACTGCTATGAATTGAAGATAAAGCTCAGGACATGTTGCATAAAACAAAAGTTTTTTTTAATTTGAATTTAATGTACCCTGTTTGCTTTAAACACTGGACTGTTTTTCACGTTCAGCTGGTAAAAAGTTGGATTTCTTTGTATTTAGCCACCCCCCCTGATGCTATAGCCGTGAATGGAAACACGACGCATTATGTTAATCAATTAAAACGCATTAATGGCAGATGTAAAAATCACCCCCCCACACACACACACAGTCACTAACACCCTGCAACGTCACACAGCGGCATGACTATAAAAATGAGAAGCACAAGCCAAACCCCACCCCTCCCTCACGTCCTCGCTCTCTTTCACCCCGTTTTCCATCTGAGGAGTTTGTTCGAGGGTTCAGAGAGTGTGAGAGAGCTGAGAGCGAGAGGACGGATGCTGGCTTGTTACTACTGCAAACACCTGACAGCACTTTATCTTTCCTTAACACACATTGCTGCTTTTACCTGCCATCTGGACTATTTTTCTAATTTCGTTTTGTAAATTTGCGCCTGATGCTTCAACGTTCATAGAGCTTCAAGAGAACAAAAAGTGGTAAGTGACTGTACTCCTTGCTATTAACAGAATTCGTCTAATTTCCCCACTAATATTCAGTATGATAATGATATTTTATTTTTTACAGAAGTACCGCAGTATCATGACCAGGAAGGTGTTCACCAACACACGTGAGCGCTGGCGCCAACATAACGTGAACACAGCCTTCGCAGAGCTGCGGAAACTCATCCCCACACACCCTCCCGAGAAAAAGCTCAGCAAGAATGAGATCCTGCGGCTGGCCATGCGCTACATCAACTTCTTGGTGACCCTGCTGGAGAGCCAGGGGGGAGAGCCTTCAGCGCACTCGCAAGCCGCGCTCCTCACACTGATCACGGGGAACATGCAGAACCTGCGCACCGACCGCACCTGGACCAGCGACACCGACCCGCCCTCACCCGGCTCCAGCTGTGACAGTTCAGAAGCCTGGTAGAACCAAACTCATGTGTGAGCGTTCCACGAAAGATCCTGTGATTGTGATGTTTTCGAAAGTTCCGTCGCCACGGAGAGACGAAGCTGGATTTTTGGAACTCGGAATGTTCGCGAAGACATCACAATCGCTCATTTCCTCCACGCTGTTGGAAAACGAATGATACGTGGAAACCCAGAAACACTTTATTCACCAGTACTGCTGTAATCGAGCAGGAACCCTAAACAACATATGCATGGTCAAGGATGCACTTTGGAAGCATCTCCCTGGTACTTTTTAGTATTAATGTCGTTTAATTTCCTTGACTGAATTAACACTCAAGAATGTTTGGTTTGAGACTTGAATTGAAAATGTAATTTATTTGATTGTATTTAATGTTTTATTTATTATTTATGCTTTCAGCACATGTCACTAGCTGTACATTAAATTGTAATTTATTAAATGGAAAATGTTTAAACTACTCTGCGTTCACAAATACAAAATATGTTTTTGCCAAAGATTATTTTTGTGGATTCATTATTCAAATGGGTAAATTTTTTCTCTCACTAATCGAATTGCTTGGAAATTATTTATTGGATTCATTTATTAGTATGTTTGATATTAAAATGCCTAAAAAACCCACAATCTGCATATTCACTAAACCCTTAGGTTGGTTAAAATGGCTGGTTTGCGTGAGCCAGTGTGCATTTAATGGTCAGCTCTGAAGACTCTGATTGGCTTTTATGTCGTGGTCAGATAATGGTTCGCTGCGGAGGCCGTTTAAGAACTGTGTGACCATAGTGATGACCTCTGAGAGTGTCCAAGCCACATGAGAGAGGGGATTGTAGAAACAGCTTAACTTTTGGTCTGAGGCCAGAGGTCATCTTAGAGTCAAAATCCACACTTGTTAGTGACCATTCAGGTGCACAGAAATAGGAGTGTGTGTGTTTGTGCTACATTCAAACATTAGTACTATTAGTATGCATACTATACTGTCAATATCTATGACATTTTAATACCAGTCTTTTTTACATGTGTATATATAGCCTGTCTGTGTGTGTATATATATATATATATATAACAAATATATATACATATGTTTAAATGTTTATTAAAACCTAAAAAAGACTGGTATTAAAATATATAAAATACATATGTATATGTTAATACGATAATATATCATTTTAAATGTACTAACAAAGAAAAGGTAAAATAAGACTGATTTTCCCCATGCAAATTTAATTATTACTATTATTATATTTTTTCATTTTGGGGCAAAAAAACGACTGGCCTTTACTTGATATTTAACCGATAATATGCATAAGTGCATGTAAACACTGCAAATAAGCATATCCATAAATTTTGTTCTGATTAGTCTTTAGACCACATTCGACCTAAAGTGTAAAAACCTACTTAGCTGTGTTAGTTTCATCATCAGAGAGGAAGAGTGAGTTTCTGGGCAGCTGTTCACACCACTTTAGCCATTTGAAACCAGCAGCTGACCGCCCCTCCGTGCTAATCACCATTTAACACAACACACAATCGCAACCGCAACTTTGTGATCCTAAAACCAAACATGGAAAAGCTCATCTGTTGCTAATGTTTGTTTAGAGCCTTCCGGTTTAATAACATTCAAACTATCACTTTCTACTAACAATATTTGCATAAATATATCGCACAGCCCTAGTGGGTTGTATATTACCTCCAAAAGTACATTCATGTAAAGCAATATATATATATATATCAAATCTTAACTACCAGTTTGTGTTGCAAAATGTATATTGTCACCCAGCTCTGTCTAAAAATATTCAACTTTAATTTCATACAGTATACCCATTTAGGGCAATATATACTATATTTTAGCTGCTTGATTGTTATTGTTACAAAATGTTAACAATATTATTGGCGAGCTATATATATATATATAAACACAGGTGGATATTTGAACATATCTCATTTTATCTGCACACATAAATATACTTACTTGGTGCAATATATAGCAAAAAATGTTTTTATCACCCAGCTCTTTGTATAAAGTTGGATATATAAAAATGCCCAAACTTATTCACAATTATAAAATATACTATAATATAAAGTAATTCTCAGCTTCTTGACTATTGTTTTCATCAAAATGTTGACAATATTATCGGCAAACTCTAAATATAAAGTGGGGTATAAAAAAATGTCCAACCTTACTATATTGCAAATTTTGACATACACATAGCAAATCTCAATTTATTATTATTATTATATAGCAAATTCACATTTTGCCACTTTTTTCACAAAATGTTATCATCGGCAAGCTCTTTGTTGGATGTAAGTATTGTATTTATCACCCAGCTCTTTATATAAACTTAAATATATACAACTTTTTTTGCATGTATACATTCTTTTAGAGCAATATACTGTATTTCCAAAAATAAACACAATAACTAAGCTCTCTATATACAGTTGGATGTATGAAAATGTACTTTATTTGCATGCAGGCAATGTACGCATGTAGGACAAAATAATGGCAAGATGTAAACTAGCCTATTATTGCCCATCTCTAATATAATACACTAAATCATGATTTTCTGTGAAGCTGCTTTGTGAATAAATTTGTCTTGACAGAGTGTCCATTTCTAAATATTGTGCTGTTCCATGCTTTAAATTGATAAATCAGCTAAGATTAGACGGGAGCTCTGTTACATTATTTAAAGCAAATGTTAATGTGATGAAAAGAGAGGGACAATTAATAATAAATAATAATCAGAATCCATTTCAGCATGACTAACACATCTCCTCTTCGTTCCAAGTGTCCTCCTCTCCTTCACTGTTCTACTCCAAGTATGCGGCTAATCTTCTATTGAGTGTGCTTTTCCTTATCGGAACCCCACACTCTGCCTAAATCTGTTATCACAATGGAGCAGATCATGGGCTTCTGGCTCCCTCCCTCTCTCACATGCATTCACTCCCGCGCTCTGTTGCCCTCCCCGAAAAGAGGCTGAATGCACAAGTGTCTCTGGTGCCAACCGATTAGCCCTGATCTCTTTATACGTCTAAACCAATTCACATGCTGCATGCTAAATTTTTCCCACTCTGTCTGAGACCCCGTCTCCATAAGAGGGGGCCGGAGGGGTCATAAATCCTTATATTTGCCCCCCTAAAAATAAAGGAAGCATGGAGGAGAGGGTAGAAAGTGTTATCTGTGTGAGACAGGAGAGCGGCTTGGAGTGCAGGCAGGTGCTTCGCTGGCTGGAGGGACGCTCATTGTTGGCCGGACAGCGGCTCTCTCCTCTAGAGCACTTTTTTATGGCACGCTGACAATCCGATGATCTGTAATCAGATTAGGCAAATGTATACTTCAAAAAGCAACATGCTGTAACTTTACAGAGGAAGAAGAGTTTGAACGGTTGGGATTTGGGGAAAATTGGATAATCTGAAACATTTAGGGATGGAGCAGGAATGTGTGGTATTGTCTAGATGTTACTGTTGCAGATGTTCTCCTGTGAAAATAAAGGTTCCAAAAGTGTTCTTGTTTTTTCTTTTGTTTTTCTTCTTGTTTTTTTTTTTTTTTTTTTTTAGAAGAACCATTTTCTTTTAGAGTTAAGAACATTTGCTTAATCTTAAGATTTTTTTCCCACCTCTGAAGATTATTAGAGTAATTAGTAAAGAATTAGTTAAGAAATTTAGAGCTGGGTAGTAACTGATTACAAGTAATCTGGATTACTTATCAGATTCCGAAATCCAAGTACTCATAAC